>JAVLUX010000031.1:14295000-14462500 GCA_032164185.1 Moxostoma hubbsi | reverse complement strand
CTGCACAGCGAGCTGTTTAAGCCCAGAGCCCGGAGTTTCTCATCAAGCTTGGAGGGCACTATGGTGCTGAATGGTGAGCTGTAGTCTACAAACAGCATTCTCACATATGTGTTCCTTTTTTCCAGGTGGGAAAGAGCAGTGTGTATTGTAGATGCAATGGCATCATCAGTGGAGCGGTTGTTGCGGTAGGCAAACTGCGATGGGTCCAAAGAGGCGGGCAGAACAGAGCAGATGTGATCTCTGATCAACCTCTCAAAGCATTTGCTGATGATGGGGGTGAGGGCAACAGGACGCCAGTCATTTAAGCAAGTGATTTTTGATTGCTTCGTTACAGGCACAATGGTTGATGTTTTGAAGCATGTGGGGACTACAGACAGGGATAGGGACAAGTTGAAAATGTCCGTAAAAACACCAGCCAGTTGGTTCGCGCATACTCTGATGACGCGGCCCGGAATGCCGTCTGGACCCGCGGCTTTACGAATGTTCACCCGTCGGAAGGATCGGGTTACATCCGCAACAGAGACGGAGAGTGAACCATCATCTGTAGTATCGGCCGCGAGTGCTCTCTCCGCGAGGGCGGTGTTGTTGTTGTCCTCGAAACAGCATAAAATGTATTAAGCTCGTCCGGGAGAGAGGCAGCGGTGTTCATGGCGGAGTTTTTATTCCGTTTATAGTCCGTGATGGTGTTAATTCCCTGCCACATACTTCTGGAGTCAGTGGTGTTAAACTGTTCTTCAATTTTGTGCCTGTACTGGCGTTTGGCTGCACGGATGGAGTTACGGAGGGCATAACTGGCTTGTTTACGCTCCTCCGCGTTCCCGGAATTAAAAGCGGAGGTCCGCGCAGTAAGTGCCGCGCGAAAATCGCCGTTAACCCATGGTTTCTGGTTGGGGTAGATCCGTATATTTTTTGTCGGAACAACGTCCTCTACGCACTTTCTGATGAAACACGTTACGCTATCAGCGTAAACCTCGATGTCGTCATCGGAGGCAGACCGGAACATCTCCCAGTCCGCGTGATCAAAACAGTCCTGTAGCGCAGAGTCTGATTGGTCCGACCAGCACTGGATCATTCTGAGGGCAGGTGCTTCCCGTTTCAGTTTCTGCCTGTAAGCGGGCAGAAGCAGAACGGAAGAGTGGTCAGATTTGCCAAATGGTGGGCGGGGGAGGGATTTGTAGCCATCCCGGAAAGGAGAATAGCAATGATCCAAAACCCGGTCCCCTCGTGTGTTAAAGCTAATGTGTTGGTGGTATTTTGGTGCTATTGTTTTGAAGTTGGCTTTGTTGAAGTCTCCGGCAACAATGAACGCGGCCTCAGGGTGCGCGGTTTCCTGCTCACTTATACTGCCATACAGTTCCCTAAGTGCCCGGTCTGTGTCGGCTTGTGGGGGGATGTACACAGCAGTGATAATGACCGCTGTGAATTCCCTCGGTAGCCAGAATGGTCGACACAGAAGCATGAGAAATTCCAGATCAGGAGAGCAGAAAGACCTGATAAAATGTACATTCCTCTGATCACACCATGATTTGTTGATCATAAAACATACACCTCCACCTCTGCTTTTACCTGAGAGGTCTTTCGCTCTGTCCGCTCGGTGCACGGAGAAACCCGTGGGTTCGATGGCCGAGTCTGGAATCTCTGCGGACATCCAGGTTTCCGTAAGACAGATAACACAGCATTCTCTCGTCTCTCGTTGGAAAGAGATCCACGCTCTCAGCTCGCAGAGCTTGTTGTCCAGAGACTGAACATTTGCCAGTAGTATACTGGGTAGCGGGGGACGATTTGCGCGACGTCTTAATCTGATGAGAACGCCGGCTCTTTTTCCCCTTTTCCGTCTGCGTTTCCGCGGCCGGGCAGCCCAAACAAAGGGATCCACTGGTGTGTTTGTAAACCGCGGGTCGGCATTGAGGAATGTGAAGTCCGGTTTTCGGTGTGTGATTGCCGAACCAATGTCCAAAAGCGTTTGTCTGTCGTACACAATAAGGCAGACAACATCCAAGACAAAAAAACACAGAACTGTAAACAAAACAAACAATAAACTGCAGTGTTTTGACGGAGCTTGCGACGCAGCAGCCATACTCGGCGCCATCTTGAGACCGAAGATAGGTGGGTGAAAGGTCGACTCAGTGGTCTTGTGAAAATAAGTATCATCCATGTGATTGCTGGGCAGATTTGACAAAGTCCTTGATGATTTTGCATCAATGAAAACTTGGAGGGGAGGGTTAAATTTGAAATTAGGAATTATCTAATTGTTAAGAAACAATCTATAATTATTCTGCCATTTTATTAATTTATTGACTCTATAATTTAATATCGTGCAATTTAAGTTCTGTATATATAATGTACACATTAATATAATTTGCCAAATATATATAGTTACTTCATTTCTATATTAATTGTCCAGTTCACCCAAAAATGAACATTCTCTCATTTACTCACCCTCATGCAATTCCAGAAACATGGCTTTCTTTCTTTTGCAGAATGCAAATTAAGATTTTTAGAAGAATATTTCAGCTTTGTAAGCCCATACAATGCAAGTGAATACTGGCCAGAACCTTGAAGATCCAAAAAGCACATAGAGGCATCATAAAAGTAATCCATAAGACTCGATTGGTTAAATCTATATCATTTGAAGTGATATGATAGGTCTGGGTGAGAAACAGATCGATAATCACATTTTACTCTAAAACTTCACTTACTTTTTCAGATCTGACAGTGAAACTAAACAGGCATCACATGACTTTAAGATGTAGAGATATAGAGTAAAAAAAATACTTAAATATTTACTTAGAACTGTTTCTCACCCACACCTATTATATCGCTTCTGAAGACATGGATTAAAACACCAGATCTTATGGACTACTTTTATGCTGCCTTTATGTGATTTTTGTAGCTTCAAAGTTCTTACCACCATTTACTTGCATTGTATGGATCTACAGAGCTGAGGTATTCTTAAAAAAATGGGTGCCACATCAGATCTCGCCTAGTGCACCAAATAGGTCAAGTCAAGTGGTTTTTATTGTCGTTCAACCATATACAGTTAGTACATACACAGTGAAATGAGACAACGTTCCTCCAGGACCATGGTGCTACATAAAACAACATAGGACAAACACCGAACCACATGAGACTACACAGACTAAATAAAATACCTATATAAAGTGCACGTGCAAACGTGCAAAAAATACGGGACAGTACAATAAATTACTAACAATGAACAGGAAAATAGACACAGTAAGAGACAGTGCAGCGACGACCAGTACACAGTAGTGCAATATATAACAGTTTCTAAAAATGCCAAATGTAAACATAACATACTATGAGATAGCGTTCTATCTATGTGGGTGTGTGTATGTGTGTGTGTGTGTGTGTGTGTGTGTGTGTGTGTGTTTGTGTGTGTGTGTGTGTGTCAAACCAATCTCTGAGTATTGAGGAGTCTGATGGCTTGGGGGAAGAAGCTGTTACACAGTCTGGCCGTGAGGGCCCGAATGCTTCGGTACCTCTTACCAGACGGCAGGAGGGTGAAGAGTTTGTGTGAGGGGTGTAAATAAACCAAAACCGCCACTGGCGCTCTTCAAAGATAAACATATTGCACGTGGTGATAACATAATTCAAGCTCAGACAATATTTACTCATTACTTGCAAAGGGTTTTCATCATAGGCTCGCCAGTTTATTCATTTGTCCTTTGTTGTAAATTAAAGTTATTATACACTGCATAATTGAGTATTGACGATTGAATGGCCAAATCTCTTGTGCCCTGTAACCGAACAGATTCCACGTAATAAATACAGATCGAGAACTCTTTTGCACAAAAGTTATAAACAGCTCTGGAAGTAAATTAATAATCCATCTATGCTAACAAACAATGCAGATTCATCATTTCAAAAAGCATGGCAACCTCCCCATGCACAGCAGTATAATTTTCAGCACCATTAAACCTCGAGATGAATTGACACTTTTGTCCGTCTCCAAATTGCTTCCCATCTGTCTTGTCAACAAATGTTAACAGGAAGGTACCGTTTGGCAGTCCCTGCACCCTTGTCCATACAATAGCAGGTCACAGAATAACGTGGCGCACCGGGCAATAGTTCCTTTCTGTGCAATTCTGATAACTGACACAATAAAGGGTTCAATCAGCATGACTGCCTGAGCAGGAGCTGGTTTATAGACTGAAACTGGCTTTTCCGACTGTAAATGTCTTGCAACTGTGACCTCTTTTGGGCCTGTAAGCCATATTCATGCGACACCATGCCACAAAAGCACTGGTGCCGCAGGGAAAAAGGAATAGAAAATGTCAAAACAATAACAAAATAATCTGCTGTATTGTGTTACATTGAGATATGCTATTATGACATGTCAGTTGCATTAAGGTTTTGCCAAAGATGTAAGAAACACATCTAAGAAGCATTATAATATACATTATATAAGTAGGATTATATATGTAACATAGTTGATATGTTGCTAGCCAGATTCTAGGCAGTTGCAAAGGTGTTCTTGGGTGGGATGTTCCCAGCGCATTGCTATGCAGTCGCTAGGGTGCTGTGGGTATTTGCTAATGACATTTTATCGTCAAAAAACTGTCTAATCAAATGCATTTGTAGAACATTAATCAAATGAAAACATTTACTTTTCAACATGCCATTGTAACGTTTTGATTAAATGAAGTGCTTCTACAGTATATAGATCCTCAAAGCACAATCTGAAACACAATAGCTGTGTCTCGTTTCGAAGGCTGCGTGCTAGATAGGACGCGTCCTCTGAAGGCTGCAGTTTACAGAGTGTCCTCCTTTAAACAAGACCCATTTAAATGAGACGGCCTTCGTAAGACAAACAGAAACTGAACATAAAATGGTTTCTATGACAGTATGCCACTCTGTCACTGAGAAGGGAACAAAGTTCCTTTAGAAGGGAGTGTACGAGGTAGAAATTAATATAATTATACATATTATATACTCGACGAATAGACACGAATCTACTGAGGTTCTTCAACTTGGGAATTAACATTCCTTGCGTTTGAACATATTTGCGGGCAAATTGGCGTAATTTGTTTTAGACATTTCCGTTGAAGCAAAGAATTGTGAGAATTGTGAGTGCCCACGAAGGATACTCCTCATGCATCTTCCGAATTCCCGTAAAAGAAGGTCGCATTCGATGTGTCCTACTCGCTTTTCCGAAACGAGACAGCGTCAATGACGTATGCGGCCGACAAACGCGACCTCCGGTGGACAAAGTCTTCCAAACGAGACACAGCCGATATTGGAGTTTTTCTGGAGGGTGTGTGGGGGTTCTGTTCGCGGTTACATCTGTGAATAACACAAAATATAAATTTCATGTCCTTGAAACCCATCCCACAATTTAAACTCGTGTTTTTTTGTGGGTTAGATTACTCGACCACAAAAATTCCTACAAAATGCCCATCCCTAGTGGTCACTTAGTGGCCTAAATCAAAAGAGTCCATTCTCATGTCTCTATGATATTCTGGTCCTTAGATATGGCTTGATTCTCTCCTTCAATGTTCAAGTCTATGGGACTTTTTCACTGGTTTTATTCCCGCCAGGCCAGTTGTTTAGAAAAGTAAAAGCACACCGCTCCTCAACAAGCCACACTATTTGAAGTATCATTCATCTATGAAACAAAAGCAGAAAATGCACTGAAGTTTGGTCGTTATGGACTTGTTCAAAACCCTAATTCTGAGTATGAGCAATAGTAATAGTGATGCTTGCCTTAGCAATTATCATTAATGACATAAGTACTGTTCTAACAATACTTTTACTCAAAGAATGCTGCAGGTAAAATTTGAAAACTCTCTTATTCTTTATTAAATCAAGAAGCTCTCATCAACAATCAAAAGGTGCCATCAGAATTCATGAGAAAACCTATCAATCAAGCTATCCAAAACAACACAATTATCAGATTATCATTCTATTTCTAAGTGCGAACTTTAAGCACTCGCCGCGTGAGGGGCAGAAAATAGGACATCAGGCAGTAACGGCATCACACACAAACAAAACACTCAGCCATTACACCCGCATTTACTATTCATAATTCATTATAAGCCTCATTCAAAATTACAATTGCGTTATAAAATATGCATCAGGAGGAGTGACAGAAACCGGCGAGAGTGCAAGAAAAGCAGGGCGAGAGAAAGAGAGTGAGAAAGAGATGGAAACAAAGCCACAAATAATATACAGTGTATCAACTACAGACTGCAGGGAGGAATGAATAAGTTATGGTTAATCCTTTAACAGACTTGCACACATGACTATGTAAGGTGACCTTAGTATGTGAGAGCACATGAGCCGAGTTCGGATTTGCAAGGTCCATATGCGGTGCTTCCTATTCCCTGCTCACACTGAGCAGGAGATTTCTGCAAAAGTTCACTTTGCTCGACACATTTTGCTCATTTGGAACGCCATGCAACTTCATCATAAACAGTCAAGGACTTCAGTCAAGGAGATTCAGTATTTTGGGTATGATCTTGTTTGTATGTAATCTGATTACAGAGTAATTAGTTACTGTGAACTAATCAGTTTGAAGTCAAAAAGTAGTGTAACACCTCAATTTAATTTACTGTAACAAGATTACAGTTACCAATTTTCAATTAATTTAATTACATTATATTATGTAATCCACACATATTTTTTTAAATAATATTATTTACTTAAAATACATTTAAAACATAAATTATGTTTATATGCACGTCTGTTTGTGTTTTTGCGACAGCTGAAGGGAATGGGATGGAACGAGGAAATGCATTTTTTTTATTATTTGTTGAATGGGGTAAAAAAAAAATGTTGTGAAAAATGTTACAATGTAACTTAAAAGTAAACTAATTAATAATGGGATTACTTTTCAATAAAATACCAGTAAAGTCTGATTACAATTTAGAAGTAATGAGTAATGTAGAGGATTATTATCTTTGAGTAATCTACCCAACACTGGGTATGATGATATAGATATATAAGTGTAAATAAATAAAACAAATATATATATACCACAGTTAGTTACGGTCCTCAAATCTGATTGGACAAGAGACATTCCATGAGCACTGATGGAGTGACACCATCAGCACTCGGACGCTTCACTGTGTGCGTATCACTCCGCTTGTGTTCATGCCATTCTAAACTAAAGTGTAAGAGCAGTGCAGATCTGTTACTGTCTTTATTTTTGAAATTACATATGTTAGCCAGCAGGTGGTGGCAAAATCATTTTTGTGTGTAATATGAGCCAGTTGGTGACTGTAAGAAACATGAAGTGAACATGATGTTCCGCTCTACATATTAGTGTGTTTGCTCTGCATATTAGTGTGTCTATGTTTCGCGCCTTTTCTGTATGTGTGAATATGATGTTCTACACTTCACAATGCATACTAATTTTGTAAGTTCAAAAGATCATGCTCGTCCTCATGGGGTACACACGAGGACAAGCAACTGAATGTCTGAAGGCCTCCGTATATGGCCTTGTTTGAGCATCCCCTTTTCAGGATGCCCACTCTCCCCCTTGATTATAAGATTGCTGTTACTTTGTCATTGGCTGTTTGCTGTCTCATAAAGAATATATAAACCACATGCTTCCTACAATAAAGTTGAGTAGATTGGACACGGACCAACTGTGTGGTGTTGTTCTTTCTACTTCCTTCGCGCGAAGTCTACAGAGACTCAGACTCACGACTGCACTTGACTGGGCACGGCATAGTATAACACGGGACCGGGGGAATCGGTGATCACGACTAGATCGATTACATTCCTAACAGTTTGGGGGCTTCGTCCGGGATACCTCACAAACAAGGTAAGGTCTAATTTTGATGACTTTATGTTGGCCTGTTTGTTGGGGTATCTCTGAACCGTATCGTGTGTGCATTTGGTGTACTCCCTGCGAGGGAAGCTGATAGCTCTGCAGCACGCAATGTCACAGATCGCAGACCAAAACTCTTGCAGACCGGACGTTTCTACTTCCGCTCTGGAGGAGGGAGATTGTTGGTACATAGACGGGTCATGTTCAAGACCAAACGATTCGGTATATTGGTGTGGCTACTCAGTAACACAGCTACCAGACACCATAATCAAGGCATACTCATTACCGTACAAATCAGCACAGGCGGCGGAACTGTTTGCATTAATAAGGGCGTGCAAATTGGCAAAGGGCAAAATTATCAACATTTACACCGACTCTAAATACGCATTTGGGGTAGTACATGATTTTGCAAAATTATGGGAGGTGAGAAACTTCGAGACCGCAGAGGGTAAGCCGATATCACACCAAAATTTGGTTTCCGAGTTGCTAAAAGCAGCACAGCTACCAGCGAAACTAGCTGTGATCAAAGTAGCGGGTCACGCTCCAGGGCAGACAAAGGAGGCTCAGGGGAACAGATTAGCAGACGAGGTAGCTAAATGGGCAGCAAAAGAAGTAATAAGGAGTCCACATGGAACAGAGGAGGGTGGGGCGCACCTAATGACCAGTGCTTTGATTCAAAACCTAGACATTAAAATACTGCAGGCAAATCCTACAGATACAGATATCGCACATTGGAAAAGTCAAAGGGGTCGAAAGCAGCTTAGATGGATTTCTAAGAGACCAGCAGGGCCTGCTGGCCCTGCCAAAAACAGCAGCAGTAACACTCTGTAGGCATTACCATGGCCTCTCACACATGTCAAAACAGAAAATGATAGATGCCATAAATCAAGAATACTGCATTCATGCAGTCAGAGCCACTGTAAATCAGATCTTAGACTCATGCCTGACGTGCGCTCGAAACCACCCTCATAAGCAAATATCGCACCAAAGCTTACCGCATCCTGAGGCGCCTTTTCAGCATCTCCAAATTGACTTTACACACATGCGGGCATGCAAGAATCTAAAATTGCTCCTTGTAATAGTAGACAGATTCTCAAAGTGGACTGAAGCATTCCCATGTGCAAGGGAGAATGCAAAAACAGTAGTAAAGGTATTGGCAAAGGAAATTATTCCTCGTTTTGGGATACCAACAGTCATAGAGAGTGACAATGGTACCCCATTCGCATCAAAAGTGACGCAACTCCTGGCAAAGGAGCTCAGTATTGATTGGCATTTTCACATTCCGTACCACCCGCAGTCGGCGGGAGTAGTGGAACGCACAAACCGTACACTGAAAGAACGCTTGAACAAAGCATGTTCAGAGACAGGGAGAAATTGGGTAGATATGCTTCCTGCGGTTCTGACAGAACTCAGGATGACACCATCTAACACAACTAAATTGTCACCATTTGAAATACTAATGGGTAGGCCTTTCCCGACCCCGTGGGTCAAAGGCTGCGCTGGCTTTCTTTCCACAGGTGACACGGAGGTGGTGATCGAGGAATACGTGGATTCCCTGATTAAAACATTGAATGATATTAATGGTAACGTCTCTCTCTCTCTTCCTCTGCCAGGGCAAAAGCCTACTCACCCTTTTGTCCCGAACCAGCAGGTCCTCGTTCTCAGGTTGAAACCATCAAAGACTGGGGAGCCCAGGTACCAGGGTCCGGCAACGGTCATCGCAGTCACCAGGACAGCAGTGTTGACCGATCTACAGCCCCAGTGGATACACGCATCGCGGGTTAAGCCAGCACCCGAGGAGGGACGGAAAGTGGGACCGAAAGGTGACTGTTAAGTGTGAACTCACTGAAGGAGCTGAACACGCAGCGTCAGTGACAAGCACAGCGCAGAAACCCAAGGTCCTGAAGAATCACGATATATGTGAAACACATTGATAACCTGGAACAAAAGAAAAAAACTAGAGATAGACTCGAACACCCCGTACCGCTTAGTAGGCTATTTGACAGGTTGTAGAATTTGTATAAGCACAAAATGAGGAAAATAATACTGATATTGGCTATTTTTAGGGCCATCCTGGCTATAGAACAAATGCGTGACCTCGAGCACCCTGATCCACCACACACTTACGCTACGAACCTATGGTGGCGATTAGCTAACCACACGGCCCGCTCCGCACATCCCAACGAGGCATGTTATGTCTGTTCCCTATTTCCGCATAGCTCGACACACACTGGGACACGAGTGACTGAACTAAGTTATCACGAGTCCCTGAATTGGACCAAACCCTACGCTGACACCACCCCGGCAGATCGAGCACTGTTAGTGATGCAACACTTTCACCCAGTAAATGGTGCGGGAGCGTTGCCCAGAGTGAATGGGTTGCTGGAAATGGTGTTCCGCATACCTTATAACTTAACCTGCCATGAGCAGAAAGAAGGAAATAAATCGATGGGCAGCATCCCTGCCGAACACTGTAAGGTTACATATCGAAGCATACCCTGGGGAAAACGGACAATCTGCTGCCAGTGGTGTTTGAAGAAGCATGACGGGTACATCAATGGGTTTTTCACGATGCTCGGTAACCATAATCATCCGGCTTGGGTTTTAAGAAACCGCATAGCCTCCTACACCGCGAAAACCTGTGCGAAAATAGTGCCAGATTATGACCCGCTGCGACAGCAGGCATATGCATGGATGAGGTCCTCTCGGGAAGCCTGAGCACACTGCTCAGATGTGTGCCTCAATGGTACACACCCACTCACACCCCCAGCTAATGGAACCAGGTCCATGGAGGGGGTACAGTGGCTGTGCGGGTATAGATTACACGCTTCTTTACCGAGCAACTGGACAGGGCGATGCGCGCTGGTAAATAGCTCTGGATCAGTGATGATCATCAGGACACGACAAGATAACAACATTAAGCATCATCGAGCAAAGAGATCACCATCATCTACCCTAACCCAGCCGAACTATACTCCAGAGGACCAAAGAATCTGGAGCAGTGTGGACAAGTTTTTTCAGTCATTATTTGCCCCCATTGGCGTAGCAACTGTTATGAATCAGGTTGAAATGAACAGGTTTGATTTAGTATCTTTTATGAATGTAACAGAAAAGGTATTCGGAGGCATAAAGGAAGAGCTCCGCGGGCTGCGCCTGATGGCTATGCAGAACCGGATGGTCCTGGATCAGCTCACGGCAGCCCAAGGAGGAGTATGCGTTATGGTAGGTGAATCATGTTGCACATACATCCCGGAAGTGGATGGTGCAGGTGGTATTATAGAGGAAGGGTTGAAAAATATCTCAGAAATGGTAAAGAGATCGCAAAAACGTGTCACTGGGGAGTATGATTTCTTCCCATGGTTTTGGACCACATTGTATAAGTTTGAACATGTTGCATTGATTGTAATCATTATATTTGTGGTATTCGCTGTACTTGCATGCTTCTGGCCCTGTTTAATGTCTATAATTAAACGAATTGATCTCCAGCTCCATCAGTACCGTGGTTCGTGCACCTGACCCGACTTATCAGCCTATGAGGGTTCTCAGCACCTTGATTACTACACATGAACCGGTTCACCAGTACATGATGACTCCAGTGGACCTTGGATCGTACCAGGAGCTGCGTAGAGATGGAGTGGAGTGAGATACATAGAGCAGAACCCTTATTGTGATCATTTTATGATCAAAGGAGGCAGTGTAAGAAACATGAAGTGAACATGATGTTCTGCTCTACATATTAGTGTGTTTGCTCTGCATATTAGTGTCTATGTTTCGCGCCTTTTCTGTATGTGTGAATATGATGTTCTACACTTCACAATGCATACTAATTTTGTAAGTTCAAAAGATCATGCTCGTCCTCATGGGGTACACACGAGGACAAGCAACTGAATGTCTGAAGGCCTCCGTATATGGCCTTGTTTGAGCATCCCCTTTTCAGGATGCCCACTCTCCCCCTTGATTATAAGATTGCTGTTACTTTGTCATTGGCTGTTTGCTGTCTCATAAAGAATATATAAACCACATGCTTCCTACAATAAAGTTGAGTAGATTGGACACGGACCAACTGTGTGGTGTTGTTCTTTCTACTTCCTTCGCGCGAAGTCTACAGAGACTCAGACTCACGACTGCACTTGACTGGGCACGGCATAGTATAACACGGGACCGGAGGAATCGGTGATCACGACTAGATCGATTACATTCCTAACAGTGACATAAAACGAATCTGTTAGTCATAGTTTACATAGAACAGCACTCCATGATCGCTGGTATTACTAATACATTACCAAAGCTAGGAAATAGATTTAAACAGCTTTAAACGGACAACTTCAGGATTAAGGCTAATCACAGCTGAGAGACACAACTGATTTATTACAGAACTCAAGGTGCTTACCTTTTATTGGAGTTTCCACATTGGATACATACTGTTTAAATGGCAAAGGACATCGCTGTTTCTATAGTGAGTGACTCTTGCGCACCGGCTACCGCGAAATAGAGAGGAATACTCCTGCTTGGATGTAAATAATCATTTATAATATGATCTTGTCTTCTTAATTGGTATGCGACCCAGATTCATGATAATGGCATTGTAATGGTCACATCTTGTGTGCTTTATAGTCGCAAACAACTGTGTATAAAATATACAAGTGGTGATTAGGCTTAATAAAATGCTAGACTCTCAACCAGAGGTCAAATTTGGACGGAACGACGTTCCAGCAACTTTGATTCAAAAAAGGCCTGTCACTCTATTTCAATGTTTCTTTTATCCAGTCTTGTTTTTGTTTAATCCATTCTGTCTCCATTTATCAAATCTGAAATCCTATAAAGTTTATTAAATTTAGCATTATCCTTTAATGTGTAAATTTCCTTCTCCAATTCTTGTGAAGTGACACATCGATGTATACTCATTTCCTATGAAAGTCATCATTCACTTTTATTGTATGAAAAAGATGCAATGTAAGTGAATGGTTTTAGATCAGTAAAAGTGACTAAATAAGCAGGTTGGCCACTAATCGCAGGGTTGGGTGTTCGATTCCTGGCCCACATGACTCCACATGCCGAAGTGTCCTTGTGCAAGATACTGAACCCCAAGTTGCTCCCAATGGCTCTCTGCCGCCATTGGTGTGTGAGTGTGTATGTGAATGGATGAATGAGTCACAGTGTAAAGCTAAGGTTGAAAAAGCGATATATAAGTGCAGACCATATACCATTTAATACAATGTGAAGTCAACTTTGTAGCGCACTATTGGTCAATTGGAATGTACTGATGGTTTCTCTATTACAGGCATTTACACCATTTTGAGAAGATAAATGCAGATCTTTTGTATAGATTTACACTAGAGCGATGGGCATGTGCTCATTTCATGTAAGATGGATGTGCTTCTAAATCTGGCTGCGTGTTGGAGGTGGAATTTCAATAAGCGAGCGTGTTTGCATGTTACTTGGCCGCATATGTTGCGGGTGAGGTTGTTGAATGTGAGAGGTGTGTGCTCTTAAAAAGTGACCACCTATGCTACATTCATTAGCTTCCCTCCCTTTATGGCAGCAGACCCTGAGTTCCAATCTGGAGAGGGTATTTATTTCACCCCACCCAATCAGATTCCTACCGCAAAACTCTTACACACTCCTACACAACATGAACACACACTTAATTATCGGTCTGCACACTACACACATGCAATTATTTAACTGTCAGTTTCACAGAGTCATGTGTGTGTGTGTGTGTGTGTGTGGGTTTGGGTGGTTTACAAGGACTTTTTTTAGGTTACAGTCTGGTAATTAAAAGAGTATAATGCCATAAATGTGGTTTATGAAGATATTTCTAGTGTCCCCATAATTCGTATCGCTTAATAAACATACTAAACTATGTTTTATTGAAAATGTAAAATGCAGAAAGTTTTTTGTGATGCTTAGGTTTAGGGGTAGGGTTAGGTTTAAGGGATAGTATCTATAGTTCTTACAGTATAAAAAGCATTATGTCTAAGGAGAGTCCTCATCAGAAAGTGAGAACATTTAATTGGAGCTGATGTTGGCATTGACAATCTAATCACAGGTGACCTAATGACTATAGGGCATTCATATCCAAGTATTCTGATCCGCTTTCCCACTGTGCAACATCAAGGCAGTGTATAAAATGCAGTGTGTATTTGTGTGTGTGTGTTTATATATATACGGTATATACTGTAAATACAGAATATTACATGTACACTCACCAACCACTTTATTAGGTACACCTGTACACCTATATATATTCATGCAATTATCTAATCAGGTGTACCTAATAAAGTGGTTGGTGAGTGTATATGTAATATTCTGTATTTACAGTTTATACTGATATATATATATATATATATATATATATATATATACACACACACACACACACACACACACACACACACACAAATACACACTGCATTTTATACACAGCATTGATGTTGCACAGTGGGAAAGTATTCTGTTATTTTCTAATTGTCTTACTTTTTTTTATCATTTGGCACTATCTAGGCATTCTGTAGATCTATTTGTGATAGATGTATGTGTCGGGTTGGCTAGAGTACAGAAAGAGTAATTAGCAAAGACAGGAAAAGATGAGATCTGAGTGCTTATAATTCAATCCTAATGGAAGATCTGGCCACAAAAAATCCTGTTAAATTTATGATAAAAAAAAAAACTGGCAGCTGTAGTTGCCAAAAATTCACTGTAAAAAAAAAATGACATTAACCACGTTTCAGGCTTTACGGGATGTAATTTTGATGCCTGTATATTTTACGGTGCATTCATCACCGTAGTAATTACAAAAGGGGCACATGATGACATGAAGTTCATCTGTAGAGGCCCTTCCTGGAGCAATGACCAACAAACATGTAGGGACAGTGCTCAGTGTCACTCACACAAATACTAAGCACCATCAGGGTAATACATGTGAGATTCCTGGGTCACACTGGGAATTCTAGGAATGCCCAATTATTGTTTTTAACATAATTTTAACAAAAATTTACATTAAAAATACATGTACTCTCTTGTTAAACATAATATAAATTTGTACTGTTAATTATACAGAAAATCATACTTTTTAATAAAAAATACAATAAAAATATATATGTATATATATATATATTGAAAAATGTTATTGTATATCTTAAGGTAACGACCCATTAACCAATTAACGTTCTTTTTTTTTTTTTTTTTTTACTGTAGCAAATTTACAGTCTTTTACAGTTAAAATTACAAACCTTTTTTACAGTGGATGAGACAGACCACAACAGAGAGAGAGAGAGAGAGAGAGAGAGAGAGAGAGAGAGAGAGAGAGAGAGAGAGAGAGAGAGAGTACAAGTGAGGGTGCCAGCAGTATGCAAAGGGAATTCCTCTGGTCGGATGTGTCAACCTGTCTCGAACTCCCGGTCCAATTACCAGTTTCTTTTCATCTCTTATTCTCACTCTGTTGCACACACTCATAAACTGTCTCGCTCTCTCTCTCTCTTTGGCCCCCAAGTATCTACCACAAGTAGTGTGTAGATGTGTGTGAGTGTGCTCCATTTAATGATATGCACCTACACTACACTAAATCGAATTATGCAGGGACCAAAATGTTAAACAAATCAAAACTATATTATATTGCATTTTAGCTTCTAAAATGTAGAAACTTTTTGGCTAGATTGCCACAAGGGATGATTTTCAAACAGTATTTAAGGTGTTCCCATGTATGCTGGCCACATGTTGGGTGTGTATCCTTCACTACCTGTTAAAAGAAAATACATAAACGCAAGAATTTAAGCACCTTTAGATTAAAACGTTTTAAAGATCGTGAAGAAAATCAGTTCAGTCGTTGTGTCTAAGCTTTTCACTGGTAATGTAAATGGAGTGAGATTGAGAGACTGTTAAAGAACATGTGCACAGACATGGCCAAAATATTTACTGTTCAGGTTTATTATAGCTTGTGACTGCTAATGCTAGGAAATGGAAAGACAAGCACTGCATGTGTGTATTTGAATATGTAGATTTTGGAAGTGTGAGCTGGTTTGAAGCTAATGGCTTAAGGATGATTGGCCCCAGAGCTGCGGCATGCGGAGTCCTCTCCTCTCCACTCCAGTGCACTTTAATTCTGCAACACTATCCATCAAAAAATCCAATATGAGCCATGACCAATGAGCACGCCCATCATTGCCAGGAGAATTGTAAGCCTGCCGCCTTTCTGTGTTATTTTCACTCAGATCAGAGACTACTTACTGGCATCAGGGCAGTTTTAATGAAGGCAACTGGCTTTAGAAGTCTTATTTGTTTGTCATACTCTTATACAGGTTCATAGAGAAATAAAAGGTTTTGGTCCTTTGTTTTTTAAAACTGTGGCTTGAATCAGAGAGAATATAAAGGGTTGAAACCGCCACGTCTATATCAGGCCGAGAGAGAACAGGGTTCCATGAATATTAAAACCATCCTCCCAATTAAAACATACAAGCCCAGCGATATAGAGAATATCAAAGACATGGCATTCCATTATATATTCATCAGCTGAATTTATGATGCAAATCTTAACCTGCTCACAATAGCATCTTTATTTTAGCCCACAGAAATAGGCACTGATTTCATAGTGGCTGCCGTCTTAGCATACGTTAATGTTTTGTTTGTTTGTTTTGTGTGCCATGTTTATGAGAGGCATTTTTCTATTAAATTTTCATGCAACCTCTTAATAAACTCACGCTACAGTTAAATGAACCTTGTGAACTGGTTTTCAAAAACAAGAGGTAGGGAGGGGGAGAGAGAGAGTGAAAAATATAGGTTATGTAGTGAAACAAAGAACTGCGGGTCTGTTGGATTGCACCTAAGTTTGCAACACATTCCAGCGAGAGCAGCTTTGCTGTGTATATTAAGAATGCACAGCCAAATGTATTTAACCCTTATGCTGTGTTCCGGTCGACTTTTTTCCCCTACAATTTTTTTTAATAAAATTCCTTGCCTTTGTTCACCTATGGTATCTGAAAACACACACACACACACACACACACACACACACACACACACACACACACACACACAAATTTGACCATTTTCTTTAAATGTTTTAGTTTTATTTCATTTTGAGTTTCCGGTCATGGAAATTAATGGATTATATTACAAAATATAGAAATAGTCATAAGAAATTCCTAAAGGAGAACGTCCTGTCATCAGTCCGAGAGTTGAAGCTCAAGCGCAACTGGATTTTGCAGCAAGACAATGATCCAAAACATAGGAGTAAGTCCACCTCTGAATGGCTCAAAAGAAGCAAAATTGAGGATTTGGAGTGGACTAGTCAAAGTCCTGACTTTTCAGTCCCAATTGAGATGCTGCGGCAGGACCTTAAACGGGCAGTTCATGCTCGAAAACCCTCCAATGTGGCTGAACTAAAGCATTTCTGCAAAGAGTGGGAAAAAATTCCACCAAAGTGTTGTGAAAGACTGATCTCCAGTTATCTGAATTGAGTATGAAAAATAGAAGAATAGGCAGGAGCAAATACTTTTTCAATACACTGTATTGACACGTGTCAATTATATGTATAACATTATCGATTTGGACAAATAAACTGGAAATGCATTCAGACTTTGTAAAAGGCATTAGAAAAGCTCTAGAATGTGAATATATAGTATATATTTAATGTGTTTAAATATCAGTCAATAAAAAACACATACGATTATGAAGCACAGACATTATTCACACTGCCAGACAACAATGTAAACATATTTGTCATATTCACTAATATGCCTCGGTTGCTTTCTGTATATTCTTCATGAGTTAAAAGCAGCTCTTACATTCATACAGATTGGATCATCACAGACGTTTTGTAATATTTTGTCCAAATCAGAGCAGAGAACATCAGAAACATGTCAGTTCTGAATGAGAGATGTTTACTGGCAGGTGTGTGTACTCGCCGGACACCTGTCAGACTCGCTGGAGTATGTAGAGATGAATCGTGAATATAAAATAAATTGTTTTTACTAGTCCGCGAAAGTCAAATTTGGCAATATTTGTGCTGACCTCAGACTTGTCCTGAGACTTTGCATGGATCAAAAGCATTTTTTGAGGTTTCTCTAGATTTCATTTTACGGATGTTTTCACATTC
Organism: Moxostoma hubbsi; assembly: GCA_032164185.1. Taxonomy (NCBI): domain Eukaryota; kingdom Metazoa; phylum Chordata; class Actinopteri; order Cypriniformes; family Catostomidae; genus Moxostoma; species Moxostoma hubbsi. Next base: position 14,444,612 of record JAVLUX010000031.1, on the reverse strand, counting down.
GCTGCCATTGTTTCCTCCCGCTGATGGTCACAAATATGGCGGCTGCGGGGGAAGTGTGACATCACTGAAACAGGTCAGTACTGGTAGCATTGTATGTTTTGTGCCATAGATTCGAAAGAACCGGCTCATTTGAGTCATTCGTTTGTGAGTAAGAATACACTGGATGTGCTTTGTGTTTCATGCTGTAGATTTGTGCTGCTGCTAAACTGCGCTGCAGGAAACACTGACAGATTATTTTAGTATGTTTAGCACATTCAGGAACCCTTAACACGTTTAAAAAATAAATAAATAAAAAAGGAACTGGTTCTGAACAAGAGCCAGTTCTCAGTTCCCAGTCCTACTAACACTTATAAATTTGACAAATGTTTATATCCAAAGTGACTTTCATTGCACTCAACGTATACATTATATGACTCCAGTGGTTTAATCTATGCCTTCAGAAGCGATATAATAGGTGTGGGTGAGAAACAGATCAATATTTAAATCCTTTTTTGATCTGTTGCCCACCCACACCTATTACATCGCTTCTGAAGACGTTTGTGAGAACGTCTTCCCACCCTGGAGTTGTATGGATTACTTTTATGCTGCCTTTATGTGATTTTTGGAGCTTGCAAGGCCTGGTCACCATTCACATGTATAGTATGGACCTGTGGAGCTGAGATATTCTTCTAAATATCTTTGTTTTTGGTTCTGGAGAAGAAAGAATGTCATACACATGTGGAATAGTATGAGAGTGAGTAAATGGGTGAACTGTCCCTTTAAAGCATATCTAGAAACAAGCTTGTAATGTCTTGTTTAGAACCACAGACAGTTTACTGGCTTATTTGCCAAAGAACATTTTAACAGTCCTGATTACGTGTTCCATTTTCATGGATTGAGCTGTTCAAGAATCCTCAAATACTCACACAGACAAAAACAAAATAATTTCACTTTTTCAAACTATTTTAAAGAGGTCTTTTGATTTAGCAGCTTCCATTCACAGTACACATTTTTTGTACGTAGTCTGATAGAACAAGCTTGCTGATTTCCCATGCAAAATTCTTTAAGAAACGTCTATTCATCTGCGGTTATGAAAGTCTAATAGGCATAAAGATCAATTAGCTTGTGTAAAAGTAAGAAAGAGAGACTTTATCACACAAAAATCTGCTACGTTCACCCCCATTAAAAATCCATATTAACATCTTGATATTCATGCATCTATAAAAGACAGCCCTCAATGAAGGCTTCTCTTAGCCTTTGCACCTGCAGACATTTTACAGCAGCAGTCTTACACATACACACACACACACACACACACACACACACACTCACACACACACACCTCCCCTGAGCCAGTGGAAGAAATTAGTTTCACTGACTTTATCCTAAAGCTTCCAGTTCCAGAACAGCTGATTGAAGTTTCAGAGGTAGTTAAGGCAGACAGTGGAGACAAGCTGACAGAGTGCACGAGGGTCTTCAGTTAGTGAGGGCTTATTAAAATAAACTGAGGATTAATTTATTTTTCCTTTAGCAGCCAATTTACTGCCTTTTGTTTGTTAGGAAGAAGGGGGGTGTATGGAAAATGGTGCTTAACCTTTGTCTGCAAATACATAGTCCTTGCTTTTAGATTTATTTTCTTTTTTCTCTATTTTTATAGAGAATAAATAGCTGTAATAGCTTTGGTCTCTGCACCCTGACTCATTTGTTCGTTGTTCTTGCATGGAAATTCACAAGTTCTCCACAGGATGAAGAGATCTCTGCCTTTTCTTGTTGTTACAACTCCTTTCTCTCTCTCTCTCTCTTTCTCTCTCTCTCTCTCTCTCTCTCAGACTCTCTCTGTGTATAGAGATGCATCACTTAGCTGCTCTGGGTAATTTGATTTGCTTTTTTTGGTTGATTGGATTACAAGCCTGACATCCATGTCTATGCCCTTGTAGCCCAACAGGTCGGCACACACACACAAACTAATGCACAAGTACTGACCTGCACTTACACCGATCAGCCACTACATTAAAACCACCTGCCTAATATCATGTAGGTCCCCCTCGTGCTGCCAAAACAGCTCTGACCTGACGAGGCTTGGACTCCACAAGACCTCTGAAGGTGTCCTGTGGTATCTGGCACCAAGAAGTTGGCATAAGATCCTTTCTGTCCTGTAAGTTGCAAGGTGGGGCCTCCATGGATCAGGACTTGTTGGTCCAGCACATCCCATATATGCTCAATTGGACTGAGATCTGGGGAATTTCTAGGCCAAGTCAACACTTTGAACTCTTTGTCATGTTCCTCAAACCATCAGGGAATACCATTGCCATGAAGGGGAGTACATGGTCTGCAACAATCTTAGGTAGATGGTATGTGTCAAAGTAACATCTACATGAATTTCAGGACCCAAGGTTTCCAAGCAGAACATTGCCCAGAGCATCACACTACCTCCGCCGGCCTGCTTTCTTACCAAAGTGCATCCCGCTGCCATCTTGTCCCCAGATAAATGATACACATGCACCCAGCCATCCACATGATCTAAAATAAAACGTGATTCATCTGACCAGGCCACCTTGTTTCAATGCCCCATGGTCCAGTTCTGACGTTCATGTGCCCATTGTAGGCGCTTTCGGCAGAGGACAGGGGTCAGTATGGGCACTCTGACCGGTCTGCAGCTATGCAGCCTCATACGCAGCAAGCTGCAATGCACTTTGTGTTCAAAACTTACGCTTGCCCATTTTTCCTGCTTTTAACACATGAACTGACTGTTCATTTTCTACTTTATATATCCAACCCTTGACAGGTGCCATTGTAACTAGATAATAAATGTATTCACTTCATCTGTCAGTGGTTTTAAGGTTGTGGCTGATCAGTGTATACATAAAAGTCCTGTACTTGCCAATAGACCTTAGTGAGGTGACATATTTTTGACATGGATTAAAACTGAAGACTTTGAGGCCTATAGATGTTCAATAAGTTGCACTGTTGTTTGTTTACCTGGGCGCCAGTTATTGAGCTGACAAACCATTGAAACTCTGTCCTTTCTAAAATGAAGTAATCCAAAAAAAAAGGACTTTGGTTTGTGTAACCTAACATAATAATTAATACCTAATACTTTTGACTTAAATAAAACCAGTTAATTAAGATTAAGCACATTTTAATGTCAACCGACCAAACATGTTTTACATGGACTGTACTTCCATCTGGCAGCCTAGTTTTCGCTTACATTTAATCAAATATGGTGTCCCAAAACAAATATTAATCAGCAAAGAAACAGAGTCAATCGAAACTCAATACACTCCCCATATACAAGTGCATAGATTTGTCTTGGGCGCAGCGTGAAGCATTTACATGTTTCCATTGAATAAATAATGGGGGGTGCAATTGCTTGTTTTGATTATTGAGAGGGTTACCTTCCCAACCCACCACCTTCAGAATCTATGACCCTGCCCATATAACTCCAATCTTCCCCTTGTCTCTCATATATCCTTTCTCCCGTGCCTCCTCCACTCTTTGATGTTTACTCACAATGCCCTGATGAGATGTGAATTGATGCGCTGATTTGAGATGGGCCTTTCAGTAATTCCCTTCTTCATTCATCTGTCCATTACAGACATGGCAACGTCAGTCGGCACCTGCTTACAACAGGAAACAGGAAAAAAAAAAGAACATGTAATTAATTAATTAAACACTGCAATTAAACAAATATCGTCACAGTTACAGGAGCTCCTTAAATGTGGTGATTTGGTGATTACATTTGATATGTTACTCGGCCAGTTTATTCCATTTTCAACTCTTTCAAATACGGTTTGTACTTGCTGAATCAGTGGTGTGCTAATTAAATTTATAAATAAAAAAAAAAAAAAAAATCAATTGATCAGTCTGTTTGAGAGCCAATAATTGTTTTGATTTTGAAAGTGACATCATGTATATTAAAAAATGTTGGTCTAAATTTAACATAAAACTGATAGTTTGAGGTCTGAAATCTGATTGGATGGGCCACATTCAGAGCTGTTGACAGGGATCATTTATTCATTTTTTGTGTTTATTTTATTTGTTATTTTATTTTTTCATGTAAACGTGCCTGATGAACATCTTTGCCCATTGCACCACGTTTCACTTACATTTTTGATGTTTCGTGCATGTACAGTAGGTGTAAAAGACAATGTGGCAATTTAAAATATTGTGAAATTTTAAACCAGGTCTCTAGCTAAGCTTGATGTTTTTAGCATGTTCAAGCGAGTTTGATGGCCACTGGCCCCATTGGCCTGGTCGGTAATCCATCCCTGCGCATAGGGAGCGGCAGTACTGAATACTGGCTAACTGAAACCCTGCTGCTGTCTACAAGATTCTGTCACAGCATCTCTGTTTGACAGTGCACTAGACAATGCAGAAACTGGAGACATTGCTGGAAACCTGCAGGTAATCTACACTGTCATTAACCCATTTAATCCCACTGATTAAAATGGCCTATCTGTTGAAATAACTCCTTGCTGTTACACATTTGCATATTATTTATAGATTTTTGAACTGTTTAACAAGCATGGTGCTGCTAAGAGTTTACAGATCCCCAATGAGTAAATACGATCCCTCAGTATGTGCTTCATGAGAAAAACTACACACACTGATTTTTCAGAACATTAAACACTAACAAGTCTCCTACTGTTTCATTTTGCATAGAAATACATTAAAATAACACTTAATTTTAAAATTCCCTCTCCCAATCCAATCCTGTGCAAAGCATGCTGGGAACTGGAAATCACCTGCCCGGTTTCAGCAATACATTGATGCAAAAAATAAATAAATATATAACTGAACAATTAAATTAAGCTGCATTACCTAATTTTAAGTTTAAATTAATTGAGCAAGCAGTTAAAATCATGTTGAGTGAACATCATCCATTAAAAGTGTAAATCCATTTGAACTTTTCATAGCAATGTGATTGTGATCATATCACTTTTTGATGACTGTTTTGAATATCACTTGGACTTTACACAATATAATTATGTTCTCATCTTAAACATAAATGTATTAAGTTGATACGTATTGGTTTACTATTTCCCGGCCTTCGGCCCGAAACCGCTGGGATAGGCTCCAGCATTACCCATGACCCTAAATAGGACAAACAGACATACATCTTTGTTAATCAGGAAAGTGTAGAGATATTTATATTCATTAATGCTGTGATGGCACCATTCACTGTTAGCGACATGACAAGGCCAGATTATTTTAATCCAGTGTGTTTGCTGTTTATAAACAGCCATGCTCAAATACCACCTCTACAGCCTCTGTGTGTTTAATACTTGTCCTCTAAAGTTCACCACAGCTGAACTTAATTTGAATCTGTGTAAAACATTTCTTTCTTTTTTTTCTTTCCAAACAGAATCGTTATGATATTTATCCAGCAATGAGCGCAATATTAGGTTTGGAGTGGTGCTTCTGTAGAGAAGAGAGATGGCGTTATAATGAAGTGTGGCTCTGGGGAAGATTTAGGCAAAGCGACAGATTTATATCTGCAATGCTTTATTAAAGTAGTACCTTTATAACTGCTGACAGTTGCTTTATCTCTCTCCATTTCCTCTTTGTGTCACTCTTACACACACAGACAAACACACATACATTATTTCTGCATTTCTCATATTTGAAATATTTATCACCCAGCGTTTGAAATTTTTTAAATGAGAATTTTTTTTGAGAGATTTTATGCACTGTATAGGATACCATACTTTCACTACAATCTTTTTTATATAAAAGACAATATTTTAATGGAGAAAAATTATATTAAATCAGATTTTAGTGAATCCTATTCCTACAACTGGTGAAAAATAGTTTACCCCCCAAAAAAGTTATATTTACTGATCCTCATGTCGTTCCAAACCAGAATGATTTTCTCTGTTCCATGGAACTAAAATGTCTTTTTCAGACAATCAAAGTGAATGGTGACCATGACTGTAAAGTTTCAAAACAAGATTTTCACTGTATAATGACTTTTTACAGTCTGTTCCTCACACAAATAAATCATATGGCTTCAGAAAACTTGCAATATAGTGCACAACTCATACAGACTACTTTTATTTTCATATATGGAGCTCAAAAGTCTATGGTCCCTATATACTTCCATCATATGGAAGAGAACAGCTCAGAAATTCTGCTAAACGTCTCCTAAAGTGTTCCAATGGCAGAAAGTCATACAGATTTGGAACGACAAATGTTGAACCACCACATGTTTTATTATACTTATAAATATATTAGTTTAGTTTAATTTTCCTAGCATATTGATATTTTAGATCCTCTACCTAACCCCATTCTTAGCTCTAACCACTTATCAACAATAGAAAACATGTAACAGGCAGTTACATTTAATCACAAAAATGTAGTTACATTAGACTATGGAATAGGCTAGCTATTTAGATAACACCTAACCCCACCCCCATGCCTAAACCTAACTAATTTTGAACAATATAAAAGACGTAACAAGCAGATAAAAGTACAGTCCAAAACAAAATATTCCAGAAAATGACAAAAAGCAATATAAAAGTATTGCAAACCACTCATGCTGCATTTGAAGTCTTCTGAAACCACAGCTCAGTGTGAGTAAAACTAAAGGTTTTAATCACTGAAAATCTTCCTCTCCATGAAGGCAGTCGCATCTCATTCAGTCTGTAAAATAAAAAAAGTGCTAGCAATAGACGAAGGGTGACATATTGGTGGTGCAGGAAAAAGTTGGAAAAATGACGTACTGTATCATCATGAGAGTGCATTGAATTATGTCATTAGGGTTGGTGTAAAAGACAAAACAATGCAGGATTAAAATGACAGATCTATACTGAAATATCAATGTATTTATAACTTTTCTGTCAGAAAGCTGTTGAATCAGCAGTTTGTGATTTGATTTTTCTCTCTAGTGCTTACTGAGAAAAAAATGTAACTTTATCCTAAACATGGTGTTTTTGCAGTAAATGCGGTTTCTTACAGGTTACTAGGTTCCTGCTGTTGCTCTTGGTGAATTCTGATCTTGTAATTCCAGAATGTTATTATCACATTCCTGTTGCCCCTCACCCAGTACATTCCCAGCCCCATGTGAGACCATTAGTGAAGTCATGATGGAAAGGTGCGAAAAGAAAAAAAGAGGGATGAACAAACAGCTCCCAAGATTTCCACCCCAGCCACTTGGGATGAGTCTACAACAATTTTAAGTAATGATGTTCACACTGCATCACGAACAACAAAACAACCACCACGACAACAGAGATTCATTATTGATCGATATAATCCAGCAAACGTGTCTGAGCACACAAGACATATGCCACATACACACAGTTTACTGCAACATTGGCACATGATGAGCATTTTTACAAGGATGCAATAGAGAAAATAATGTTGGTATTTTATTAATCATAATATCATTAGCTGCCTCCTTCTTACTCTTGTTCTGTTGGACTGAAAAAAATACTCTGTTGCATAGGCAAAACAAACTAACAGAATGAGAGAAAGGGTTTAGCTTTTAACCAGGTGTTCATAAAGAGCGAACTTAACTATTTAAGTTAAGATAACTAGATGCAAATTGACTTAACTGAGATTTGTTATTTACATGTTGTTGTTTTTTTGTTTTTTTTTTATTTATTTATCAAATTGAGGTTATACAATAGCACAGCTTAAATAATTAATATTATGGGCCCTGTTTTAAGCGTGCTAGCGCTAAGCGCAGCACAATGCCTTAACTCATAAAAGAAAGTCAACGGCCATGAAGTATTGGTATTTTCGTGAAAGCGTGTGGTAAGGGGGTTTCGTGAAATCATGATCGCAAGGCACTAATCGGGTCAATTGATGTTCTTCTCTGGCAACGTCTCCATCCTATTATACAGTCCATTCCTTGTCAAGCACCAGCGATATAAACAAAGATGGCACATTCATAAGAAGTTGGTAGTGTAAATGGACTGTATGCAATGAATTGGAAGAATAAAAATGTGGATTTGCATTATTTTGTGCAGTTTTGTTAAATGGGACACGTTCCTTTTATACGTACAGTATATGGATGTACGCTCCATTAAATTACAGAGAATGTAAGTGTTTTAATTTTTTTTATCTACTGACACTCAAATCAATACTAGCATTAGCAGTGAATGTATCGGCACACACTTCACTTCTATTGGTCGATTTTGATTTTTACAAATTAAATGAATTTACCGAAACACAAAATAAATGAAACCAAAAATATTTATAAATTCAAATTAAACTTCAAACGAAGTGAAAATATAATCAAAATAGCGAAGTGGTCAAAAAAAAATCATAACAAACACAAACATTTTACTCTGTCCTTCCACCGGCCACTTTTGCGGTGATTTAACCATAACAATAGAAATCATGATAGCTGAAAAAAAATCACGGCCTCTAGACAACAAAACACAAATCTCAAACGGCTTCAACAGCGATGGTCAATGACATTATCTGATGTGCTGTACTTTCAGAATTTGGACATGAACTTTATTTCCACCTGCTGGTGAAATCTCCAAACTGCAAATGCAGGAACTAAATTTGGACTTTGCGTTGAGTTAAGATGTGGTATTGAAACGTCTTAGCACAACGGCCAAGTTCTGAGGAAAATGGCAAATTGCGCTTTGCGCCACTTTATTTGAATACAATACACCCAAAGTTTACGCGCCTACACCTACAGTAGCGCAAACACTCCCACCCATGCCCATTTGCGCTTTGTGCTGGCACGAAAATGGCACTTAGAATTAGAGCTCTCTCAATAATTGGATAAGATGTTGCGCTACGCTCTGCGCACTTACGAAAATAGAACAATATATCTGATTCTAGGTCAGTCATCAAGTAAATTTATTTCTTCATAGAAATGCATACATACTGTGCATGTAGTTCAGTTATGGACACTTAAAAGCAGAAGAATATGGAAAATAAGTTCAAGGAGCCCAAACTGAGCCCAAAACTTGACAATTCAAGTAATGTTTAATTAAGACAACTTGAATTCTGCAGTAATGACAACAGTAGAGATTTTATTTTAAATAGATTAGAAAAAGAGTGAAAATGAATGGTGACTGAGACAAACAGTCTACCTAAAATATAATTTTGTGTTTGACACACTGTACAAAAGCAAGCCATACTGGTCGGGAACAATATCAGTGTGATTAAATGATGACAGAGTGATTTTTTTAGCGAACTATCCCTTAAAAAAATGTGTTTTCTCTAACTATGGTTTAAAAATCACTATACTGTACACCTTTAATGTTCAGGTAAAGTTGAGATTAAGTCCATTATTGCTTATATTAATAATTTACATGTACAAGCATGTGTATTGGTTAAACATTGCAAATTGATTGCTGTAATTTATTCAGGTGTTCATTTGTTTTTTGCTCCCACTGGTATAATTCGCCCCATGTTTTTGAGATTTAAGTACATTCTTTGAGCTTTGATTCATTTGTTGCAGCCGTTCCTCTGTTGTGCATGTCACTCTGTCTCTGTCATTGTCTCTGTCCTATACTGAATGCATAACAGTAGCTATTAGTAAGCACTTCACTCAGGCATAAAATTATACCCGTGGGCCCCATAAACTGAGAGCTTGTGGAAGATTACATCTATGTATGAGTGTGTGTATATGTGCATGCTTGTTTGTGTGTCAAGGGTCCCAGTGCACCCTCAGCCCACCGACTGTCATGCTTATCTTATCACCTTGGTGACGAAGCATTCTGAGAAGTCTTTACAGCTTCTAAATGCAAGATGAGTGTGCAGATATGGCAGCCTACCATTAAATAGATTTATATCACTAAGGATTTGCTTTTGACTCTATAATCATGTTAGATGTGAAATCACAAATGAAGCAAGAAAGAGAAGTGTTATCCAGTGATTTAATTATTTAAAGATTTTGTTTTCCTCAATTTGTGTTACAATGTTTGTTTATACATCAGATTTAGAAGAAGAGTTAAAAGTAAAAAGGCAACTCTGTAACATTTTACTTGAAACCTGTATATAATGCATTATAAATGTGTTCTAAATGGATTACAATTCATATTTAATGCCTAATAATTGATCAGTTGAATTTTTTTGTGTGAATAACTGTAATCGTTAAATTTGTTATTTTTTATCTCCTTTTTTCCCCAATTTGGCATGCCCAATTCCCACAGCTTACTAGGTCCTCGTGGTGGCGCGGTTACTCACCTCAATCCGGGTGATGGAGGACAAGTCTCAGTTGCCTCCAATTCTTAGACAGTCAATCCGCGCATCTTATCACGTGGCTCGCTGTGCATGACACCGCTGAGGCTCACAGCATGTGGATGCTCATGCTATTCTCCATGATTTCCACACACAAATTACCACGCGCCCCATTGAGAGCGAGAAACACTAATCGCAACCACGAGAAGGTTACCCCATGTGACTCTACCCTCACTAGCAACCGGGCCAATTTTTTTGCTTAGGAGACCTTGCTGGAGTCACTCAGCACACCCTGGATTCGAATCCGTGACTCCAGGGGTAATTGTAACCATAGTTATACTACTTAACCATTCAAACTTTAAAGAGTTAATACAATAGTTCTGGTCCTCTAAACCGATTGGACAACAAGCGTTTCAAGAGTATTGATATTTAGTTTAATAGCGTTTCAGACAGGCTGTCAGTCTGTTTTGCTGAGCAACATGCAACAGTTGATTCTGCTTTGGTATCGTTTGAAACCATTTTTGTTGGTTGAGCCAAAACAGCAAAAAAAAAAAAATTACAGTCTGTTTAAAATGTAAGTTACTCAATATTAACATCTTGTTTATAGGTTATACTACAGCAAAACCACACTCCACACAAAAGCATGATTTAGAGTGTGATTTTGCTTAAATAATGCATTGAAACATTATTCACACTGCATTTTGTGTGGTGTTTGTTATAATAATTCATAATACTCAGTGAATCTGATGTGTGTAATTTCTGCACCCAGGGTTCCCACCCTTTTTGACCAATGAATTTCCATGACTTTCATGACCTTTCCAGTCATCTGTGATTACTGGATACTGATTTTTATATTTTTTTTTAAATAACTTTTATTCAGGCCAATTCACTTATGAATCATTTAGACTGATTTGTGAACCGAACAATGATCTGTGAATCAACTACTTAATAGAAAACACCAACTCAAAAGAACGGTTAATTGAAAAATCAGACATCACTCTGAATTGTGAGCATGTTTTACTCTACATGAGAGCAATATCAAGCTCATTAAACATTTTATTCTACTATTACCTGATATTTTCAGGTTTTCCATGGCTGTTGGAGCCCTGTGTACCACTAGCACCACCAAATAAATAGCAACAATAATAATTGTTTTCAAACAGGTTTCCCGAATTCTCCCTCCATTTGATTTTGCTTTTTTAAACAGATTTAATATAAAAAGTGTAATTGTAATTAAATATAATTATGAATGGAAAGTATTATATTGTACAGTATTATAACTGTGGTTATTTATTAAAAGATCAAATACACTGCATAAGGAAATAAGAGTGTTTCTAAAATACATTTAGAATACATTTATAATGTATATAGGCTCCAAGTAAGGTATTGCCAGAAAAATCTAACTTATAGGAGAAAAAGTGGTCAAATCGAGAGACTGGAGGACAGAGGATGAGAGTCATAAATGGAAAGAGGAAAAGATAAACATGAAGTGGAGAGAGAGAGAAACACCTTGTTGTGGCGGATCCGTCCAGAGCTCTAAAAGAGAGGGGATTTGAGTAAGGATCTTTTGGGACTGAGTTACTCTGAAGCTTGACATTTACAAGTGCTCAACTCCACCCTCTCTCATCAGATCAAACCTGCCATGTTTCCCACCTCACTGCACAGCAAATGGAGCCCGATAATGCCCCGGCCAGGCAAACCTCACAGACACATGGGCCTCTCTGTTGCAGAGCTGGCCCTTCCCCTTGGGGGCCTCGGAGATGGTAAAGTATGGGTTTAAAACATGAGAAGTCTACATGACTGCAAATATAAATTCACAGTGGCCCCAGTACACAAAGGAAATGTTAATCTGCTATACACTTGGCAGTGGCTGACGTGAATTTAGTATTTAAAGGCTGCTTGGTGCTCAGGTAAAGCAATAGCAATTGAACCTTGAGTGGCTAGTCTCCGGATGCAGCAAAAATTTAAAGCGACAGGCTAGAATTCATTGGAGATGGTTTTATCCATATGCCTGGCAGTGCATCAGCATTTTCTCCAATGAAAGTGAAACAATGTGTGTGCGTGTGTGTGTGTGTGTGTAATGCGAGTGTAGGAGGGTAAATGTTGCAGGATGTCTTGAGAAGCAATTAGATGTGCATTTGCAGGAAGCTGTCTTCATCTTCACTCGATGTAGGTTAGACAGAGATGTAACACCTCATGCTCTATGTCTCTCTTCCAAGAAATATTTCTACATCACAATTATAGCTAAAACACTTGCTCTTTTTGCCAAAGTGATCGACTCACCACCCATGAGAAGCTTTCGAGACCTTGGCAAAGATGGCTTTATTGAAGTTAAATGTACTGTGTTAAATTATAAGCTTTAAAAAATGGGGGTAAATATGTTGGTAATGCCCATCCTGAAGACATAGTGGTGTTTGTTTAGTATTTTGAAGAAGGGAATGTGAGCTGTGTCTTCTCATAATTAGAATGATTCAATAGCATTGTTTAATTAAATATTTTCAACTATGCCTATGCAATATACATAATATGATGTTTTACCTTGTGAATGTCATTGTTTTTTTGTTCTTTTTTTATGTACAGTAATTTCAAATCAGTTGATTGCAACACGCTCCAAAAAAGTTGGGTCAATCGAGTGTTTACCACAGTGAAACGTCAACATTTCTTGTAATAAAACTTAAGCATTTGGGCACTGAAGACGTAAGTTTGTTAAGTTTAAAAAGTGGAATTTTCCCAAATTCATCCATTATGTAGATTTTTAGTTGTACAATTGCATGGGGTCTTCATTGCCGTATGGTGTGCTTCATAATGCACCACACATTATCGACTGATTCACAGCCATGGTTTGAAGTTGTCCTGCTGGAAAATGCAGTGATGTCACTGGAAAAGACGGTGCTGGATGGCATTATATGTTGCTCCAAAATTTGTACATATCTGTCTGCATTCATGGTTGTCTGTGTTTTTCAAAACCTTTTTGAAATGTGGACTCATCAGACCAAAAAACACAGTTCCACCATTCTACTTTCCATCTAGAGAAGTCGGCAGACAGTGTTGATTTATGGCTTCTGCTTTGCATTTTAAAGTATTAGCTTGAAAGTGTGGATGCAGCGGCGAGTGGTGTTGACTAACAAAGGTTTACTAAAGTACTCCCAAACCCATGTTCATGATATCCATATACAGATGAATGATGTTTTTTAAGACCGTGATGTCTGACGGATCAGAGATCACATGCAATGTGTTTTTCGTCTTGCCCTTTATGCACTGAGATTTGACCAGATTCCTTGAATCTCAAAGTGCTGAATTATTTGTGAAGCATCTGTTGGCAAATTGACAAGTCTTGAATGATCCTTGCTCTTGAAGGTCTAGGCTGTTTTTGGAGGCTCCTTATACAGTTTATAGTATTATGTCACGATCACCTGTTTAACATCTCCGGTTTCACAACACCTTGTTATTTTAACTCATCAAATTGTTATTAGTCTTAAATTGCCTGTCTCAAATTTTTGGACCATGTTGCAATTATCTGATATGAAATTACTGTTCATTTTTAAAAAACAATGAAATTCACAAGGAAAAGCATCATATAATGTGTAGTTGTAGTGCTTTCAATATAGCAGAGGGTGAATATAATTGAAAAATCACTCCTAATTGTTTTTATAAGCATTTTCCATACAGTTCCAACTTTTTCGGAATTGGGGTTGAATTTCAGGATGACCAGGGCACAATTTACTAAACAAATAGGCCTGTCTTTGAACAGATTTCTTTTTGAAAGTCTAACTTTTGTATAGGCATATCCAGTACCTTATCATCTAAACTGACTCTAAAAAAGCTTTTTTAAACATTTAATTTAACACAGAGCGGGAATGTTGTCATACTCTAAGTTGTTAAGTTGTTACAATGATAACTTGCTGTTTATTGAGACTAATTTGAGAAGAATACATTTTATGAAATATAAAGTACTAATGAAAATAGAAAAAATGTATAAAAAGCATTTTCCACAATCTATCTGCATTTTAAATATAATATGTAAGTAGGCTATTAATAGCTATTCAGCAATAGTACTCAGAAAGCACTCAAAGATTTTAGGATTTTAAGAATCTGATAACAACATGAGTCACATTTAATAAAATATCAGTTAAAAACTAAATATTTAAGTTTTATTAATTTAATTTTGTTAAACATTACACAATTCAATTTTATGGAAATGTGTTATGAAATTGAAATGTAGAATTCTTAAAAATAGGATAAAGTATTTTTTGAGTGAATTTTGAACAGTAAAACACTTCATGAAAAAAAAATAGATCATGCAAAACTTCAGGGTATTATTAATGAATTGCATAAAATTATATGTAAAACTCATGTAAGATCTTACCTCGATATAAACGTGACAATCTGTCCCAAACTGATATTTCATATTTCACAGTTCAGTAGTCTAAAATCTACCTTCATTATTTTAATGAATCTCACTGTAATTTTTGTGTTCACTTGTTTACCCAACAGATAGTTAAATATGTATACTGTATAGAGTATATGATATAAGAAATTATATTTTTTTTAACTTATGAAGTATAATTAAGACTTTCGATCTGGAGGACCGAATTCACCAAAATTATTCCAACTGACAACAGTTTTGAATTTGGTATTCGAAACATAAAAACGCGATGCTAGAGAAAACACACATTTGTGTAATTGGACTTTTGATATATATAACCTTATATTTACTGAGAAAGCCCTTGTGAAAATTATCCCATGTAACAACTAGCCCCGGTCTCCCCTAAATTTTGAAATTTGGGGATCTGACTTTTAAAAATACTGTTCCATTTCTCTAGGAATAGTCAACAGAAGGAGAATAAAAATATAACTGATTGTTTGATGCAATGTAACAGTTCTATGTCATTTTTATACTTCACTTATAGCTGTCTTTAAAAGCTCAAAAGCAACAGGTCCATTTAAAGAAAATTAACTGGTTATTACAATCACAGGTTTGCAGCCATGATTTTTTTCTCAGTGACAGCCACAGTGCCTATTTTCTCCTTGCCATTTAAAACTCTTTTATTTTGTCGCTCTCTCTTTTCCTCTTAACTGATCTGCATGTACAAATTTTTGAGCATGTATGTCATGTTATAATGCACTTATGTTAGCCCCTCCCTCTTCATTTCGCCAATAGGCATCTCTGAATAATTGATAGCAGGAACAGAGCGTTGGGTTCATAGCTTGTGTGCACCATCTTTTATTTTCATCTTTATGCTTGCATATTTATCTGCATTTTCCTTCTAATAGCACAGATGACAAATAAATAGCTGCCACCCAATAACACTCCCTCCAGCCAATAAACTACAACTTGCTATCATGTGTGCATGCTACACAGATACAATATACATTATACTACATTCTGAATGTGTGGTCTTCTCCTTTTTTATATATTTCCTTCCTCTCTAATGCATTTTAAAATCATGTGGGCCTGTCATTTCTGTCACATGTACTAAAACGGCAGTCTTAAAGACACACACATACACACACATATAGACGGTGTACACAGAGAGAAAGAGAATGATAGAGCCACTGTGAATAAGAAATAGAGCACTATTTCACATTACATGTGATGTGACCTTTTCAAAATAGCATTGCCTAAAACATGCCCTATCTCTCTCTCTCTCTCTCTCTCACTCTTTCTCTCCACCTCTTTCACACTACAAACACACAAACACATGCTCAAACAATCATCCAGAAAAATAAAGCTCTGACATCTAACATATTTAACACACACACACACACACACACACACACACACACACATAAATTTAAAAATTATGTGTGTGCTTTTATATAATGCTAGTAATTAAGGCTGTCAATCACTTAAACATTTTAACTGACTTAACTAAAATACAAATTTAAATGCCGATTAATTAATCATAATTGATTGCAATTAACCACATATATCAATATTCGCAAAGAAAGACAACCAAATAATAAAAAAATTATTTTCAATCTGTAACAATTAAATAATTATAAATAGTTTAAATTAAATAATTATAAATAGAACATATAATAAATCTAATATTCCACATAATCAAAATATACATGACATTATTTTGGCAGACAAGTAAATCATTGATTAGGAAATACAAAAAGTTACTTTAGAATGCACAATATTGTTTATTTTAATATCAGTTAGCAAGCATATAACTGGCCTACAGTACACGGCAATCTATTTTGCAACTGAATTTGTCAATCTGTCCATGATAGACTGTGCCAAGTTAAACGTAGTTTGAAACTTAGAAAAACAGATCTCGAGACCACTGCATTCGGAGTTGCGCATCATCCAGCTGTGTTTGAATGCAAGAGTGCATCTTTTCATACCCATTATTTCAGCAAACAGTGTATTAAGGAAATAGTCTTTATTGAACAAAATATTGCTTCACCGCCACAAGTTCTCTTGCACATTCACACAGCGAGATATCTTTATACAAACCCCCAACTCACTCTACTCAAAAAGCAATCAGCTAATAATTCATTTAAAACACTCTGTGCTCTGACTTGCCTACCAGCTGTCACCAGCCCACTACTTCAGCAAAACATGTTTGTTTTGGGAAATAAATAACAATATTAATCAAAAATCAATCAGAAAACTCAATGTGAACCTGCACCTGCCAAACAAAGTAGTTAGTGATTGCTAGTGACATGTGGGAAAGTCTTAAAAGTACAGCATTTGAATGATCACATATCGGACTTCCACAGACAGCAGACTGGCCTCATTACTACACAGTGGGTTTCATGAGCACTATTATGTAAAGAGGAAATAGACAAGGGCTTTGACAGCTGTATAGAGCTGAAGGGGGTTTTAGTGCCCTGAGACTGTATATATAATGCAATATAATGCAAGTATCCAGTGTTTTAAGACAGCTATCAGACAAGTGATAACTAAACACTTCTATTCACAAAAATAATCATAGAAAAATTATGTAATTTAAAACAATGATTAAACAATTTCATCTCTGTCCATTCAGATCATTTGAAGAACAGACTTGTGCTTAAGCCATTTTGCCTAGGTGCACTCTGTAATATTTGTGTTTATGTTGTGCTTACACCTATCTGTGTAGATGTAGCATCAAGCAAAAACTAAAGTTGAAAGTTAACGATATTTGAAGCTATACAAAGTCAACCATGATTAATTTATTTTGCTAATGTATGTTTTTGCAAACATATTTTTCAAAAACACTATTCAACTGTTATAATTTCATAAAAGTTTAGTAATTAGCAAAGTGAATATTTAATTATTAGGCAAAGTAGGAAAATTAGATAAGAAACTGGCACTAGCCAAGCAATGGAGCTTGCATCAAACACATGAGTGCCAGAGCTCAACATGTCAAACATAAGTACTAAAATCGAATTTCTCAGGACAGATGTCTATAACCTCAGACGTTAGACTCTCGTTTCTGTTTTAGTGTGTGTAAGAGTTAGAGAGATACAGCAAGAGAGAGAGAGAGAGAGAGAGAGAGAGAAAGAGAGAGAGAGAGAGAGAGAGTGGAGTAAAGAAAGTGCCCACACAGTGTTTGTTGTCCATTATAGACTTTGTATCTTCATAATAATTCATTATGATATTTAACAGGCTCTATTAAAGTAAATGACTCATCTTCTTGCAAGTGTACTGGCTGCTGATAGTTTATACATTTTCATAAAATTATGAATGTTTACTGTTTTGAAGCAACAGTGCGATGAGAGGCATGTTCAGAGAGATGGATCATGTTGCTTGGGTTAGTTCTGTACTCTCCTTATTCCTTTACTCCCCTCTCTCTCTCTCTCTCAAATTCAAATGAGCATTATTGGCATGACAAATTGTACATTGTATTGCCAAAGCACTTATATGAGCATGAAGAATAAAAAATGAACAAAGTAGAACAAATTCTGTATTGAACAAGTGTGGAAAAACAGAGAAAAAAAATAAATTTTAATAAATAAAATAAACAGTGTATATACTTTCAGTGGTGTTTGTGTGTGTACAAGAGATTGTGTGTGTGTGTGTGTGTGTGTGTGTGTGTGTGTGTGTGAGAGTGAGTGTGTGAGTGAGAGTGTGTGTGTGTGTGTGTGTGTGTGTGTGTGTGTGTGTGTGTGTGTGTGTAAATGGGCGCATCACTGTTTGGTCGACTCTTCCATCTTTTTGTGGCAGTAATTGATGTATTTTGCTGCTAGTGAAATGCAGTCTCTTTGTTCACCAAGTAAATATTGAACTTGTGCATCATTCTTCAACTTTTTGAAGTTGGGACAAATAATTTCACATTTGGGAAAGAGTGTTTTCGAATTTCATTATAATTAGGGCAGTTGGTTATGAAGTGCAGCTCTGTTTCTATTTGTCCTTGGCTACAGTACGGGCATAACCTTCTCTCTCTGGGCATCCAGCTCTGACTGCCCTTCTGCCCTTCTGCCCTTCTCTATTGCCAGGCTGTGGTCACTCAATCTGTGCCTCGTCATGTGTTTCCTCAGTTTGTGGTCTCTGACTGTACTCTATTCTGTCGTGTAATCTCTGTTTAGGGCCAAATAACATTGTAGTTTGCTTTGTTTTTGTGTTGTTTCATTCCAATAAGTTTGGTAGTTTTCTTTTTCTGCGTTAATCATTTGTTTGGGCTGGATTGTGTGGATGAGGGTGTCCGTGTCCTGAGGCTGATTATAGTTAGTCGTGTTAGTCTGTTTATGGAGCTTCAGGACCAGTTGAATGAGGGGACTCTTCTCAGTGTTCACTTCATGGTTTTTAAGGGCTTTAAAATGATAAGAGTTGGGGTCACTCAGTTTTAGATGTTTCCAAAATGTAACGGTTCTTTTTTTCAATGTGGATAGAGGGTATTGGCCTAATTCTGCCCTGCATGCATTATTAGTTGTGTTTCTCTGTACCCTAAGAATGCTTTTACAAAACTCTGTATGCAGGGCTTCAATCAGATTTTTGTCCCATTTTTCAAATTGGTGATTTAGGAGAGGACCCCAAACTTCGCTGCCATATAGTGCAATAGGTTCTATGACTGATTGGAATATTTTGAGCCAGATTCAAATTGGTATTTCAAATTAGATCGATTTTATAATGGCATAGAAAGCCCTTCTTGCTCTGAATTTCAAACCAAGGTAATTGTAGTTTGTGGCATGATCAATTTTGTTCATACCAAGGGTGAAACTGTATTTCTTTCCCTGATATCTGGGTCTTTTCTGGAATGTTAGAATTTTAGTTTTAGTTGGGTTAATCGTCAGGGCCCAGGTCTAACAGAACTGATGCAGGATGTCCAGGTTCTGCTGTAGACCCTATTCTGTTGGACACAGCAGGATCAGATCATCTGCAAACAGGAGGAACTTTATACTGGAGTCATGTAGTATGAGGCCAGGAGCTACTGATTGTTCTAGTAGTTTCACCAATTAATTAATGTATATATTGAAGAGGGTCGGTGATAGTGGGCAGCCCTGTCTCACACCCCACCCTTGAGTGAAGAACTCAGTTTGTTTATTGCAATTTTGATTGAACATTTATTGTTTGAATACATCGTTTTTATGATGTTGTATGTTTTGCCCCCTATACCAATTTCTGAAAGTTTAGACAGTAGACCTTGGTGCCAAATTGAATCAAAGGCCTTCTGGAAATCTACAAAGCATGCAAGTATTTTGGTTTTGTTTTGGTTGATGTATTTATCAAGCAGGGTATGTAAGGTGAAGATATAGTCTGATGTTTTAAAAGTTGGTAAGAATCCAATTTGACTTTTGCTTAAGGCATTGTGTTCGGTAAGGAAGTGAACGAGTCTTGTGTTGATGATACTGCAGAACATCTTCCCCAGATTATTGCTCACACAGATGCCTCTGTAATGGTTTGGATCTAAATAATTCTTAAAATGGGCATTATGAGTCCTCTATTCCAGGTGTCAGGGAAATGACCAACACTCAGAACAAAGTTGAACAGTTTCAGTAAGGCCAATCTTAATTTGTGCTCTGTGTTCTTCAACATTTCATTGAGGATGCCATCTGGTCCATTTGCTTTTTTGAGTTTTAGGGCCTGGATTTTATCAATCAGTTCATTTTCTGTGATGGGGTAGTCTAATGTGTTTTGGTATTTACCAATTGTATGTTCCAAATTGATAATTTTTTTATATATATCGGTTTGTTCTGGGTTAATTTTTATTTCACTATAAAGTTGTTCAAAGTGATTTTTCCGGGTGTCTCAATTTTGTATGTTTGTTTGTTCATGTTGTTTTTTTTTTTTTCAGGGAATACCAATTGTCCCAGAATTTTTTAGAATGAATCGATTCTTCAATAGTTTTTAGCTGATTTTGCATGCACTGTTCTCTCTTTGTTCTGAGTGTATTTTTATACTGTTTAAGTTGCTCAAAGTATTGATGGCGCAAATCTGCATCATATGGTTGTCTGTGTTTTTCATTTGATAATTGTCTTAATCTTTTCCTCATTGTTTTACTCTCTCTCTCTCTCTCTCTCTCTCTCTCTCTCTCTCTCACACACACACACACACACACACACACACACACACACACACACACACACACACACACACACTGCCCCTAAGGACATTGGCCTGGTGCATGATGGTTGGTGGTTCTTATGGAGCAGGCTGCTGCCATATCTATTATGCATGGCCCCTCTCTTACACAGTAATAGAAATTAATGTATTCATATCTATATCAAAGGCTGTGCTATCCTACTTTATTTTACAGGGCATTCTTGTGCTGCAAGACCCTTTTGGCTCTGTCCCAGAAAACCTTGATGAGAATTATCTGACACTTGGATTTCTACTAATAATGTATGTGCTCCTCCACAGAAAGGCATGGAGACATTTGAGCAAGGTTGAGGAAGGGTTGCTACTGCGATGTGACAATTTGGCAAAAGAGGATGACAAGAGGAGAGAAAGTGTGAGAATCCAGGAGAGTTTTCTCATAGGTCAGTTCAAAAGTCAAGCCCACACTCCATCTCTTTTTGACACTTTGTCTTCATCTCTTGCTCACTCCTATATAGTGGGTAAGCCAAGGGCGTAGATTCCAGAGGGATCCCCCCCCCCCCCCCAAAAAAAAAACAAAACAAGCAAGTACAACCCACCCAATATTTATACCATGATCAATGGAAACATTGATCATGGTATAAACACACACACCAATGTTAAAGCCAAACCTACGCCCTTGGGGTAAGCAAACAGATTGAGCCTTACTACCGCAGGGAGTTCCGCAGCATGAAAACTTTTCATTCTCACATGTGAGATCCGTTCGCAAAATCACCGCCAGGAGGCTCAAAGGGACACTTTTCTCACCATCGTTCAGTGGTGTGAAAAAAGTGAGAGTTATTATGATTAAATTGTTAATATTATGATTTGTATTTTTAACATTTGATGTGTAGAAGGCGATCTAACAATGCAAAATGAATGGCAGCATTAAAGGTATAGCTTATTTAGCTCATGGATTGATATACAGAAAAAAATGCTTGAATGTCAGCCTTCTTCAATAAATTAAAATGGTTGCTTCATAGATATTAGCTATTTAATTACCTTCCTGAAAATAAAAATACTCTATGAACATTAATAATTTCACAATGTTTTTTCGTTTTTTTTATGTAAAAATTCTAAATGTTTTTTGTGAGAGTTAGGTTTAGGGGTAGGGGAATAGGGGAATCTATAGTTCATACAATATGTCTATGGAGAGTCCTCATTAGGATAGCCACACTAACGTGTGTGTGTGTGTGTGTGTGTGTGTGTGTGTGTGTGTGTGTGTGTGTGTGTGTGTGTGTGTGTGTGTGTGTGTTTATTTTGTTGTTTTTAAATAGTATTAAATATTGTGGACTGATAGTTCAGAGGCTGCGCTCTCATGTCAACTGATACTGTCTTTTCCTGCTAATCTCAGGTTCTAGACCAACTTCACTTATCTTATCTTATCTTGTCTGTTTAGATACATGTAGAAAGTAAACTACATCCAGCAGATTCACATTCTGCGTGTGGCTGCTACTTACACTGTGTCCTGTAAGATCATTGTTTTTCATGTTATGCTGATTTACATCAGACTCTCTCAAACACACACTATCATATTCTCTCACATGTGTTTTCAAACTCTCTCATATGCACACTATCATACTCTCTCAAAGCATTCACACGAACTATCATACTCTCTCACATGCACTATAAAACTCTCACACGTGCTATCAAAGCATTCACACACACTATCAAACTCTCTCACGCGCACTATAAAACTTTATCTCACACGCACACTATAATACTCTCTCACACGTGCTAGCAAACTCACACACTTTCTATCAAACTTTATATCAAAAGCACTTTCAAAGCATTCACACACACTATCAAACTCAATCACACACACATTATCATACTGACTCACATGTGCTATCAAACATTATATTATACACGCACTATCAAACTCTCTTACGAACTATCAAACTCTCTCTAACGAACTATCAAACTCTCTCACACAAACTATCAAACTCTCTCTTACAAACTATCAAACTCTCTCTCATGAACTATCAAACTCTCTCACACAAACTATCAAACTCTCTCTTACAAACTATCAAACTCTCACGCATGAACTATCAAACTCTCTCTTACAAACTATCAAACTTTCACGCATGAACTATCAAACTCTCTCTTACAAACTATCAAACTCTCACGCATGAACTATCAAACTCTCTCTTACAAACTATCAAACTCTCACGCATGAACTATCAAACTCTCTCTTACAAACTATCAAACTCTCTCTTACAAACTATCAAACTCTCACGCATGAACTATCAAACTCTCTCTTACAAACTATCAAACTCTCACGCATGAACTATCAAACTCTCTCTTACAAACTATCAAACTCTCTCTTACAAACTATCAAACTCTCACGCATGAACTATCAAACTCTCTCTTACAAACTATCAAACTCTCTCTTACAAACTATCAAACTCTCACGCATGAACTATCAAACTCTCTCACACAAACTATCAAACTCTCTCTTACAAACTATCAAACTCTCACGCATGAACTATCAAACTCTCT
The DNA here is from genome assembly GCA_032164185.1 of Moxostoma hubbsi. Classification (NCBI taxonomy): domain Eukaryota; kingdom Metazoa; phylum Chordata; class Actinopteri; order Cypriniformes; family Catostomidae; genus Moxostoma; species Moxostoma hubbsi. The sequence goes on along the minus strand of JAVLUX010000031.1, from coordinate 14,421,472 downwards.
CTTACAAACTATCAAACTCTCACGCATGAACTATCAAACTCTCTCTTACAAACTATCAAACTTTCACGCATGAACTATCAAACTCTCTCTTACAAACTATCAAACTCTCACGCATGAACTATCAAACTCTCTCTTACAAACTATCAAACTCTCACGCATGAACTATCAAACTCTCTCTTACAAACTATCAAACTCTCACGCATGAACTATCAAACTCTCTCTTACAAACTATCAAACTCTCTCTTACGAACTATCAAACTCTCTATCATGAACTATCAAACTCTCTCTTACAAACTATCAAACTCTCTCATGAACTATCAAACTCTCTCTCACAAACTATCAAACTCTCTCTTACAAACTATCAAACTCTCTCTTACAAACTATCAAACTCTCTCTCATGAACTATCAAACTCTCTCTTACAAACTATCAAACCCTCACGCATGAACTATCAAACTCTCTCTCACAAACTACCAAACTCACGCATGAACTATCAAACTCTCTCTTACAAACTATCAAACCTTCACGCATGAACTATCAAACTCTCTCTCACAAACTACCAAACTCTCACGCATGAACTATCAGACTCTCTCTTACAAACTATCAAACTCTCACGCATGAACTATCAAACTCTCTCTCACAAACTACCAAACTCTCACGCATGAACTATCAAACTCTCTCTCACAAACTATCAAACTCTCACGCATGAACTATCAAACTCTCTCTCACAAACTATCAAACTCTCTCTTACAAACTATCAAACTCTCACGCATGAACTATCAAACTCTCTCTCACAAACTATCAAACTCTCTCTTACAAACTATCTAACTCTCACGCATGAACTATCAAACTCTCTCTCACAAACTATCAAACTCTCTCTTACAAACTATCTAACTCTCACGCATGAACTATCAAACTCTCTCTCACAAACTATCAAACTCTCTCACACAAACTAACAAACTCTCTCACACAAACTATCAAACTCTCTCTCATGAACTATCAAACTCTCTCTCATGAACTATCAAACTCTCTCTTACAAACTATCAAACCCTCACGCATGAACTATCAAACTCTCTCTCACAAACTACCAAACTCACGCATGAACTATCAAACTCTCTCTTACAAACTATCAAACCTTCACGCATGAACTATCAAACTCTCTCTCACAAACTACCAAACTCTCACGCATGAACTATCAGACTCTCTCTTACAAACTATCAAACTCTCACGCATGAACTATCAAACTCTCTCTCACAAACTACCAAACTCTCACGCATGAACTATCAAACTCTCTCTCACAAACTATCAAACTCTCACGCATGAACTATCAAACTCTCTCTCACAAACTATCAAACTCTCTCTTACAAACTATCAAACTCTCACGCATGAACTATCAAACTCTCTCTCACAAACTATCAAACTCTCTCTTACAAACTATCTAACTCTCACGCATGAACTATCAAACTCTCTCTCACAAACTATCAAACTCTCTCTTACAAACTATCTAACTCTCACGCATGAACTATCAAACTCTCTCTCACAAACTATCAAACTCTCTCACACAAACTAACAAACTCTCTCACACAAACTATCAAACTCTCTCTCATGAACTATCAAACTCTCTCTCATGAACTATCAAACTCTCTCTTACAAACTATCAAACTCTCTCTTACAAACTATCAAACTCTCACGCATGAACTATCAAACTCTCTCTTACAAACTATCAAACTCTCACGCATGAACTATCAAACTCTCTCTCACAAACTATCAAACTCTCTCTTACAAACTATCAAACTCTCTCTTACAAACTATCAAACTCTCTCTTACAAACTATCAAACTCTCTCTTACAAACTATCAAACTCTCTCTCATGAACTATCAAACTCTCTCTCATGAACTATCAAACTCTCTCTCACTCACAAACTATCAAACTCTCTCTCACAAACTATCACTCTCTCTTACAAACTATCAAACTCTCTCTTACAAACTATCAAACTCTCTCTCATGAACTATCAAACTCTCTCTCACTCACAAACTATCAAACTATCTCTCACAAACTATCACTCTCTCACACAAACTATCACTCTCTCTTACAAACTATCAAACTCTCACGCATGAACTATCAAACTCTCTCTCACTCACAAACTATCAAACTATCTCTCACAAACTATCAAACTCTCACGCATGAACTATCAAACTCTCTCTTACAAACTATCAAACTCTCAGGCATGAACTATCAAACTATCTCTCACAAACTATCAAACTCTCACGCATGAACTATCAAACTCTCTCTTACAAACTATCAAACTCTCAGGCATGAACTATCAAACTATCTCTCACAAACTATCAAACTCTCTCTCATGAACTATCAAACTCTCTCTCACTCACAAACTATCAAACTCTCTCTTACAAACTATCAAACTCTCTCTTACAAACTATCAAACTCTCTCTCATAAACTATCAAACTCTCTCTCATGAACTATCAAACTCTCTCTCACTCACAAACTATCAAACTCTCTCACACAAACTTTCACACTCTCTTACAAACTATCAAACTCTCTCTTACAAACTATCAAACTCTCACGCATGAACTATCAAACTCTCTCTCACTCACAAACTATCAAACTATCTCTCACAAACTACCAAACTCTCACGCATGAACTATCAAACTCTCTCTTACAAACTATCAAACTCTCACGCATGAACTATCAAACTCTCTCTTACAAACTATCAAACTCTCTCTTACAAACTATCAAACTCTCTCACACAAACTATCAAACTCTCACGCATGAACTATCAAACTCTCTCTTACAAACTATCAAACTCTCACGCATGAACTATCAAACTCTCTCACACAAACTATCAAACTCTCTCTTACAAACTATCAAACTCTCACGCATGAACTATCAAACTCTCTCACACAAACTATCAAACTCTCACGCATGAACTATCAAACTCTCTCACACAAACTATCAAACTCTCACGCATGAACTATCAAACTCTCTCTCACAAACTATCAAACTCTCACGCATGAACTATCAAACTCTCTCACACAAACTATCAAACTCTCACGCATGAACTATCAAACTCTCTCTCACAAACTATCAAACTCTCACGCATGAACTATCAAACTCTCACGCATGAACTATCAAACTGTCTCTCACAAACTACCAAACTCTCACGCAAGAACTAACAAACTATCTCTTACAAACTACCAAACTCTCACGCATGAACTATCAAACTCTCACGCATGAACTATCAAACTCTCTCTCACAAACTATCAAACTCTCTCTTACAAACTATCTAACTCTCACGCATGAACTATCAAACTCTCTCTCATGAACTATCAAACTCTTTCTCACTCACAAACTATCAAACTCTCTCTCACAAACTATCAAACTCTCTCTCATGAACTATCAAACTCTCTCTCACAAACTATCAAACTCTCTCTCACTCACAAACTATCAAACTCTCTTACAAACTATCAAACTCTCTCTTACAAACTATCAAACTCTCACGCATGAACTATCAAACTCTCTCTCACTCACAAACTATCAAACTATCTCTCACAAACTATCAAACTCTCACGCATGAACTATCAAACTCTCTCTTACAAACTATCAAACTCTCACGCATGAACTATCAAACTCTCATGCATGAACTATCAAACTCTCTCTTACAAACTAACAAACTCTCACGCATGAACTATCAAACTCTCTCTTACAAACTATCAAACTCTCACACATGAACTATCAAACTCTCTCTTACAAACTATCAAACTCTCACACATGAACTATCAAACTCTCTCACACGAACTATCAAACTCTCACGTATGAACTATCAAACTCTCACGCACGAACTATCAAACTCTCATGCATGAACTATCAAACTCTCTCTTACAAACTATCAAACTCTCACGCATGAACTATCAAACTCTCATGCATGAACTATCAAACTCTCTCTTACAAACTATCAAACTCTCACGCATGAACTATCAAACTCTCTCTCACTCACAAACTATCAAACTATCTCTCACAAACTATCAAACTCTCACGCATGAACTATCAAACTCTCTCTTACAAACTATCAAACTCTCACGCATGAACTATCAAACTCTCATGCATGAACTATCAAACTCTCTCTTACAAACTAACAAACTCTCACGCATGAACTATCAAACTCTCTCTTACAAACTATCAAACTCTCACACATGAACTATCAAACTCTCTCTTACAAACTATCAAACTCTCACACATGAACTATCAAACTCTCTCACACGAACTATCAAACTCTCACGTATGAACTATCAAACTCTCACGCACGAACTATCAAACTCTCATGCATGAACTATCAAACTCTCTCTTACAAACTATTAAACTCTCACGCATGAACTATCAAACTCTCATGCATGAACTATCAAACTCTCTCTTACAAACTATCAAACTCTCAAGCATGAACTATCAAACTCTCATGCATGAACTATCAAACTCTCTCTTACAAACTATCAAACTCTCTCTCACAAACTATCAAACTCTCTCTTACAAACTATCAAACTCTCACGCATGAAATATCAAACTCTCTCTCACAAACTACCAAACTCTCACGCATGAACTATCAAACTCTCACACATGAACTATCAAACTCTCTCACACGAACTATCAAACTCTCACGCATGAACTATCAAACTCTCACGCATGAACTATCAAACTCTCATGCATGAACTATCAAACTCTCTCTTACAAACTATCAAACTCTCACGCATGAACTATCAAACTCTCTCTTACAAACTATCAAACTCTCACGCATGAACTATCAAACTCTCTCTTACAAACTACCAAACTCTCACGCATGAACTATCAAACTCTCTCTTACAAACTACCAAACTCTCACGCATGAACTATCAAACTCTCTCTTACAAACTATCAAACTCTCACGCATGAACTATCAAACTCTCTCTTACAAACTATCAAACTCTCTCTCATAAACTATCAAACTCTCTCTCACTCACAAACTATCAAACTCTCTCTCACAAACTATCAAACTCTCTCACACAAACTATCAAACTCTCTCTTACAAACTATCAAACTCTCTCTCATGAACTATCAAACTCTCACGCATGAACTATCAAACTCTCTCACACAAACTATCAAACTCTCTCACACAAACTATCAAACTCTCACGCATGAACTATCAAACTCTCTCACACAAACTATCAAACTCTCTCACACAAACTATCAAACTCTCACGCATGAACTATCAAACTCTCTCACACAAACTATCAAACTCTCACGCATGAACTATCAAACTCTCTCACACAAACTATCAAACTCTCTCACACAAACTATCAAACTCTCACGCATGAACTATCAAACTCTCTCACACAAACTATCGAACTCTCATGCATGAACTATCAAACTCTCACGCATGAACTATCAAACTCTCACGCATGAACTATCAAACTCTCATACGAACTATCAAACTCTCTCTTACAAACTATCAAACTCTCTCACACAAACTATCAAACTCTCATACGAACTATCAAACTCTCTCTTACAAACTATCAAACTCTCTCTTACAAACTATCAAACCCTCACGCATGAACTATCAAACTCTCTCTCACAAACTAAGAAACTCTCACGCATGAACTATCAAACTCTCACGCATGAACTATCAAACTCTCATGCATGAACTATCAAACTCTCACGCATGAACTATCAAACTCTCTCTTACAAACTATCAAACCCTCACGCATGAACTATCAAATTCTCTCTCACAAACTATCAAACTCTCACGCATAAACTATCAAACTCTCACGCATGAACTATCAAACTCTCTCTCACAAACTATCAAACTCTCTCTTACAAACTATCAAACTCTCACGCATGAACTATCAAACTCTCTCTTACAAACTATCAAACTCTCTCTTACAAACTATCAAACTCTCTCTCATGAACTATCAAACTCTCTCTCACAAACTATCAAACTCTCTCTTACAAACTATCAAACTCTCTCTCATGAACTATCAAACTCTCTCTCACAAACTATCAAACTCTCTCTTACAAACTATCAAACTCTCTCTCATGAACTATCAAACTCTCTCTTACAAACTATCAAACTCTCTCTTACAAACTATCAAACTCTCTCTTACAAACTATCAAACTCTCTCTCATGAACTATCAAACTCTCTCTTACAAACTATCAAACTCTCTCTCATGAACTATCAAACTCTCTCACACAAACTATCAAACTCTCTCTTACAAACTATCAAACTCTCTCTTACAAACTATCAAACTCTCTCTCATGAACTATCAAACTCTCTCTCACAAACTATCAAACCCTCACGCATGAACTATCAAACTCTCTCTTACAAACTATCAAACTCTCACGCATGAACTATCAAACTCTCTCACACAAACTATCAAACTCTCACGCATGAACTATCAAACTCTCTCACACAAACTATCAAACTCTCACGCATGAACTATCAAACTCTCTCTTACAAACTATCAAACTCTCACGCATGAACTATCAAACTCTCTCACACAAACTATCAAACTCTCACGCATGAACTATCAAACTCTCACGCATGAACTATCAAACTCTCTCTCACAAACTATCAAACTCTCACGCATGAACTATCAAACTCTCACGCATGAACTATCAAACTCTCTCTTACAAACTATCAAACTCTCACGCATGAACTATCAAACTCTCTCTTACAAACTACCAAACTCTCACGCATGAACTATCAAACTCTCTCTCACAAACTATCAAACTCTCACGCATGAACTATCAAACTCTCACGCATGAACTATCAAACTCTCTCTCACAAACTATCAAACTCTCACGCATGAACTATCAAACTCTCTCTCATGAACTATCAAACTCTCACGCATGAACTATCAAACTCTCTCTTACAAACTATCAAACTCTCACGCATGAACTATCAAACTCTCACGCATGAACTATCAAACTCTCTCTTAGAAACTATCAAACTCTCTCTCACAAACTATCAAACTCTCACGCATGAACTATCAAACTCTCTCTCACTCACAAACTATCAAACTCTCACGCATGAACTATCAAACTCTCTCTCACTCACAAACTATCAAACTCTCACGCATGAACTATCAAACTCTCTCTCACTCACAAACTATCAAACTCTCACGCATGAACTATCAAACTCTCTCTTACAAACTATCAAACTCTCACGCATGAACTATCAAACTCTCTCTCACAAACTACCAAACTCTCACGCATGAACTATCAAACTCTCTCTTACAAACTATCAAACTCTCACGCATGAACTATCAAACTCTCTCTCACAAACTATCAAACTCTAACGCATGAACTATCAAACTCTCATGCATGAACTATCAAACTCTCTCTTACAAACTATCAAACTCTCAAGCATGAACTATCAAACTCTCATGCATGAACTATCAAACTCTCTCTTACAAACTATCAAACTCTCTCTCACAAACTATCAAACTCTCTCTTACAAACTATCAAACTCTCACGCATGAAATATCAAACTCTCTCTCACAAACTACCAAACTCTCACGCATGAACTATCAAACTCTCACACATGAACTATCAAACTCTCTCACACGAACTATCAAACTCTCACGCATGAACTATCAAACTCTCACGCATGAACTATCAAACTCTCATGCATGAACTATCAAACTCTCTCTTACAAACTATCAAACTCTCACGCATGAACTATCAAACTCTCTCTTACAAACTACCAAACTCTCACGCATGAACTATCAAACTCTCTCTTACAAACTACCAAACTCTCACGCATGAACTATCAAACTCTCTCTTACAAACTATCAAACTCTCACGCATGAACTATCAAACTCTCTCTTACAAACTATCAAACTCTCTCTCATAAACTATCAAACTCTCTCTCACTCACAAACTATCAAACTCTCTCTCACAAACTATCAAACTCTCTCACACAAACTATCAAACTCTCTCTTACAAACTATCAAACTCTCTCTCATGAACTATCAAACTCTCTCTCATGAACTATCAAACTCTCTCTCACTCACAAACTATCAAACTCTCTCTTACAAACTATCAAACTCTCTCTCATGAACTATCAAACTCTCACGCATGAACTATCAAACTCTCTCTCACAAACTATCAAACTCTCTCTCACAAACTATCAAACTCTCACGCATGAACTATCAAACTCTCTCACACAAACTATCAAACTCTCTCACACAAACTATCAAACTCTCTCACACAAACTATCAAACTCTCACGCATGAACTATCAAACTCTCTCACACAAACTATCAAACTCTCACGCATGAACTATCAAACTCTCTCACACAAACTATCAAACTCTCTCACACAAACTATCAAACTCTCACGCATGAACTATCAAACTCTCTCACACAAACTATCGAACTCTCATGCATGAACTATCAAACTCTCACGCATGAACTATCAAACTCTCACGCATGAACTATCAAACTCTCATACGAACTATCAAACTCTCTCTTACAAACTATCAAACTCTCTCACACAAACTATCAAACTCTCATACGAACTATCAAACTCTCTCTTACAAACTATCAAACTCTCTCTTACAAACTATCAAACCCTCACGCATGAACTATCAAACTCTCTCTCACAAACTAAGAAACTCTCACGCATGAACTATCAAACTCTCACGCATGAACTATCAAACTCTCACGCATGAACTATCAAACTCTCATGCATGAACTATCAAACTCTCACGCATGAACTATCAAACTCTCTCTTACAAACTATCAAACCCTCACGCATGAACTATCAAATTCTCTCTCACAAACTATCAAACTCTCACGCATAAACTATCAAACTCTCACGCATGAACTATCAAACTCTCTCTCACAAACTATCAAACTCTCTCTTACAAACTATCAAACTCTCACGCATGAACTATCAAACTCTCTCTTACAAACTATCAAACTCTCTCTTACAAACTATCAAACTCTCTCTCATGAACTATCAAACTCTCTCTCACAAACTATCAAACTCTCTCTTACAAACTATCAAACTCTCTCTCATGAACTATCAAACTCTCTCTCACAAACTATCAAACTCTCTCTTACAAACTATCAAACTCTCTCTCATGAACTATCAAACTCTCTCTTACAAACTATCAAACTCTCTCTTACAAACTATCAAACTCTCTCTTACAAACTATCAAACTCTCTCTCATGAACTATCAAACTCTCTCTTACAAACTATCAAACTCTCTCTCATGAACTATCAAACTCTCTCACACAAACTATCAAACTCTCTCTTACAAACTATCAAACTCTCTCTTACAAACTATCAAACTCTCTCTCATGAACTATCAAACTCTCTCTCACAAACTATCAAACCCTCACGCATGAACTATCAAACTCTCTCTTACAAACTATCAAACTCTCACGCATGAACTATCAAACTCTCTCACACAAACTATCAAACTCTCACGCATGAACTATCAAACTCTCTCTTACAAACTACCAAACTCTCACGCATGAACTATCAAACTCTCTCTCACAAACTATCAAACTCTCACGCATGAACTATCAAACTCTCACGCATGAACTATCAAACTCTCTCTCACAAACTATCAAACTCTCACGCATGAACTATCAAACTCTCACGCATGAACTATCAAACTCTCTCTTACAAACTATCAAACTCTCACGCATGAACTATCAAACTCTCTCTTACAAACTACCAAACTCTCACGCATGAACTATCAAACTCTCTCTCACAAACTATCAAACTCTCACGCATGAACTATCAAACTCTCACGCATGAACTATCAAACTCTCTCTCACAAACTATCAAACTCTCACGCATGAACTATCAAACTCTCACGCATGAACTATCAAACTCTCTCTTACAAACTATCAAACTCTCACGCATGAACTATCAAACTCTCACGCATGAACTATCAAACTCTCTCTTAGAAACTATCAAACTCTCTCTCACAAACTATCAAACTCTCACGCATGAACTATCAAACTCTCTCTTACAAACTATCAAACTCTCACGCATGAACTATCAAACTCTCACGCATGAACTATCAAACTCTCTCTTAGAAACTATCAAACTCTCTCTCACAAACTATCAAACTCTCACGCATGAACTATCAAACTCTCTCTTACAAACTATCAAACTCTCACGCATGAACTATCAAACTCTCTCTCACTCACAAACTATCAAACTCTCACGCATGAACTATCAAACTCTCTCTCACTCACAAACTATCAAACTCTCACGCATGAACTATCAAACTCTCTCTCACTCACAAACTATCAAACTCTCACGCATGAACTATCAAACTCTCTCTTACAAACTATCAAACTCTCACGCATGAACTATCAAACTCTCTCTCACAAACTACCAAACTCTCACGCATGAACTATCAAACTCTCTCTTACAAACTATCAAACTCTCACGCATGAACTATCAAACTCTCTCTCACAAACTATCAAACTCTCACGCATGAACTATCAAACTCTCATGCATGAACTATCAAACTCTCTCTTACAAACTATCAAACTCTCAAGCATGAACTATCAAACTCTCATGCATGAACTATCAAACTCTCTCTTACAAACTATCAAACTCTCTCTCACAAACTATCAAACTCTCTCTTACAAACTATCAAACTCTCACGCATGAAATATCAAACTCTCTCTCACAAACTACCAAACTCTCACGCATGAACTATCAAACTCTCACACATGAACTATCAAACTCTCTCACACGAACTATCAAACTCTCACGCATGAACTATCAAACTCTCACGCATGAACTATCAAACTCTCATGCATGAACTATCAAACTCTCTCTTACAAACTATCAAACTCTCACGCATGAACTATCAAACTCTCTCTTACAAACTATCAAACTCTCACGCATGAACTATCAAACTCTCTCTTACAAACTACCAAACTCTCACGCATGAACTATCAAACTCTCTCTTACAAACTACCAAACTCTCACGCATGAACTATCAAACTCTCTCTTACAAACTATCAAACTCTCACGCATGAACTATCAAACTCTCTCTTACAAACTATCAAACTCTCTCTCATAAACTATCAAACTCTCTCTCACTCACAAACTATCAAACTCTCTCTCACAAACTATCAAACTCTCTCACACAAACTATCAAACTCTCTCTTACAAACTATCAAACTCTCTCTCATGAACTATCAAACTCTCTCTCATGAACTATCAAACTCTCTCTCACTCACAAACTATCAAACTCTCTCTCACAAACTATCAAACTCTCTCTCACAAACTATCAAACTCTCACGCATGAACTATCAAACTCTCTCACACAAACTATCAAACTCTCTCACACAAACTATCAAACTCTCTCACACAAACTATCAAACTCTCACGCATGAACTATCAAACTCTCTCACACAAACTATCAAACTCTCACGCATGAACTATCAAACTCTCTCACACAAACTATCAAACTCTCTCACACAAACTATCAAACTCTCACGCATGAACTATCAAACTCTCTCACACAAACTATCGAACTCTCATGCATGAACTATCAAACTCTCACGCATGAACTATCAAACTCTCACGCATGAACTATCAAACTCTCATACGAACTATCAAACTCTCTCTTACAAACTATCAAACTCTCTCACACAAACTATCAAACTCTCATACGAACTATCAAACTCTCTCTTACAAACTATCAAACTCTCTCTTACAAACTATCAAACCCTCACGCATGAACTATCAAACTCTCTCTCACAAACTAAGAAACTCTCACGCATGAACTATCAAACTCTCACGCATGAACTATCAAACTCTCACGCATGAACTATCAAACTCTCATGCATGAACTATCAAACTCTCACGCATGAACTATCAAACTCTCTCTTACAAACTATCAAACCCTCACGCATGAACTATCAAATTCTCTCTCACAAACTATCAAACTCTCACGCATAAACTATCAAACTCTCACGCATGAACTATCAAACTCTCTCTCACAAACTATCAAACTCTCTCTTACAAACTATCAAACTCTCACGCATGAACTATCAAACTCTCTCTTACAAACTATCAAACTCTCTCTTACAAACTATCAAACTCTCTCTCATGAACTATCAAACTCTCTCTCACAAACTATCAAACTCTCTCTTACAAACTATCAAACTCTCTCTCATGAACTATCAAACTCTCTCTCACAAACTATCAAACTCTCTCTTACAAACTATCAAACTCTCTCTCATGAACTATCAAACTCTCTCTTACAAACTATCAAACTCTCTCTTACAAACTATCAAACTCTCTCTTACAAACTATCAAACTCTCTCTCATGAACTATCAAACTCTCTCTTACAAACTATCAAACTCTCTCTCATGAACTATCAAACTCTCTCACACAAACTATCAAACTCTCTCTTACAAACTATCAAACTCTCTCTTACAAACTATCAAACTCTCTCTCATGAACTATCAAACTCTCTCTCACAAACTATCAAACCCTCACGCATGAACTATCAAACTCTCTCTTACAAACTATCAAACTCTCACGCATGAACTATCAAACTCTCTCACACAAACTATCAAACTCTCACGCATGAACTATCAAACTCTCTCTTACAAACTACCAAACTCTCACGCATGAACTATCAAACTCTCTCTCACAAACTATCAAACTCTCAAGCATGAACTATCAAACTCTCACGCATGAACTATCAAACTCTCTCTCACAAACTATCAAACTCTCACGCATGAACTATCAAACTCTCACGCATGAACTATCAAACTCTCTCTTACAAACTATCAAACTCTCACGCATGAACTATCAAACTCTCTCTTACAAACTACCAAACTCTCACGCATGAACTATCAAACTCTCTCTCACAAACTATCAAACTCTCACGCATGAACTATCAAACTCTCACGCATGAACTATCAAACTCTCTCTCACAAACTATCAAACTCTCACGCATGAACTATCAAACTCTCACGCATGAACTATCAAACTCTCTCTTACAAACTATCAAACTCTCACGCATGAACTATCAAACTCTCACGCATGAACTATCAAACTCTCTCTTAGAAACTATCAAACTCTCTCTCACAAACTATCAAACTCTCACGCATGAACTATCAAACTCTCTCTTACAAACTATCAAACTCTCACGCATGAACTATCAAACTCTCTCTCACTCACAAACTATCAAACTCTCACGCATGAACTATCAAACTCTCTCTCACTCACAAACTATCAAACTCTCACGCATGAACTATCAAACTCTCTCTCACTCACAAACTATCAAACTCTCACGCATGAACTATCAAACTCTCTCTTACAAACTATCAAACTCTCACGCATGAACTATCAAACTCTCTCTCACAAACTATCAAACTCTCACGCATGAACTATCAAACTCTCACGCATGAACTATCAAACTCTCTCTTACAAACTATCAAAATCTCACGCATGAACTATCAAACTCTCTCTTACAAACTATCAAACTCTCTCACACAAACTATCAAACTCTCTCTTACAAACTATCAAACTCTCTCTCATGAACTATCAAACTCTCTCTCATAAACTATCAAACTCTCTCTTACAAACTATCAAACTCTCTCTCATAAACTATCAAACTCTCTCTCACAAACTATCAAACTCTCTCTTACAAACTATCAAACTCTCTCTTACAAACTATCAAACTCTCTCTCATGAACTATCAAACTCTCTCTCACTCACAAACTATCAAACTCTCTCTCACAAACTATCAAACTCTCTCTTACAAACTATCAAACTCTCTCTTACAAACTATCAAACTCTCTCTCATGAACTATCAAACTCTCTCTCACTCACAAACTATCAAACTCTCTCACACAAACTATCAAACTCTCTTACAAACTATCAAACTCTCTCTTACAAACTATCAAACTCTCACGCATGAACTATCAAACTCTCTCTCACTCACAAACTATCAAACTCTCACTCACAAACTATCAAACTCTCACGCATGAACTATCAAACTCTCTCTTACAAACTATCAAACTCTCACGCATGAACTATCAAACTCTCTCTCACAAACTACCAAACTCTCACGCATGAACTATCAAACTCTCTCTTACAAACTATCAAACTCTCACGCATGAACTATCAAACTCTCTCACACAAACTATCAAACTCTCTCTTACAAACTATCAAACTCTCACACATGAACTATCAAACTCTCTCACACGAACTATCAAACTCTCACGCATGAACTATCAAACTCTCACGCATGAACTATCAAACTCTCATGCATGAACTATCAAACTCTCTCTTACAAACTATCAAACTCTCACGCATGAACTATCAAACTCTCTCTTACAAACTATCAAACTCTCTCTCACAAACTATCAAACTCTCTCTCACAAACTATCAAACTCTCACGCATGAACTATCAAACTCTCTCACACAAACTATCAAACTCTCTCACACAAACTATCAAACTCTCTCACACAAACTATCAAACTCTCACGCATGAACTATCAAACTCTCTCACACAAACTATCAAACTCTCACGCATGAACTATCAAACTCTCTCACACAAACTATCAAACTCTCTCACACAAACTATCAAACTCTCACGCATGAACTATCAAACTCTCTCACACAAACTATCGAACTCTCATGCATGAACTATCAAACTCTCACGCATGAACTATCAAACTCTCACGCATGAACTATCAAACTCTCATACGAACTATCAAACTCTCTCTTACAAACTATCAAACTCTCTCACACAAACTATCAAACTCTCATACGAACTATCAAACTCTCTCTTACAAACTATCAAACTCTCTCTTACAAACTATCAAACCCTCACGCATGAACTATCAAACTCTCTCTCACAAACTAAGAAACTCTCACGCATGAACTATCAAACTCTCACGCATGAACTATCAAACTCTCACGCATGAACTATCAAACTCTCATGCATGAACTATCAAACTCTCACGCATGAACTATCAAACTCTCTCTTACAAACTATCAAACCCTCACGCATGAACTATCAAATTCTCTCTCACAAACTATCAAACTCTCACGCATAAACTATCAAACTCTCACGCATGAACTATCAAACTCTCTCTCACAAACTATCAAACTCTCTCTTACAAACTATCAAACTCTCACGCATGAACTATCAAACTCTCTCTTACAAACTATCAAACTCTCTCTTACAAACTATCAAACTCTCTCTCATGAACTATCAAACTCTCTCTCACAAACTATCAAACTCTCTCTTACAAACTATCAAACTCTCTCTCATGAACTATCAAACTCTCTCTCACAAACTATCAAACTCTCTCTTACAAACTATCAAACTCTCTCTCATGAACTATCAAACTCTCTCTTACAAACTATCAAACTCTCTCTTACAAACTATCAAACTCTCTCTTACAAACTATCAAACTCTCTCTCATGAACTATCAAACTCTCTCTTACAAACTATCAAACTCTCTCTCATGAACTATCAAACTCTCTCACACAAACTATCAAACTCTCTCTTACAAACTATCAAACTCTCTCTTACAAACTATCAAACTCTCTCTCATGAACTATCAAACTCTCTCTCACAAACTATCAAACCCTCACGCATGAACTATCAAACTCTCTCTTACAAACTATCAAACTCTCACGCATGAACTATCAAACTCTCTCACACAAACTATCAAACTCTCACGCATGAACTATCAAACTCTCTCTTACAAACTACCAAACTCTCACGCATGAACTATCAAACTCTCTCTCACAAACTATCAAACTCTCACGCATGAACTATCAAACTCTCACGCATGAACTATCAAACTCTCTCTCACAAACTATCAAACTCTCACGCATGAACTATCAAACTCTCACGCATGAACTATCAAACTCTCTCTTACAAACTATCAAACTCTCACGCATGAACTATCAAACTCTCTCTTACAAACTACCAAACTCTCACGCATGAACTATCAAACTCTCTCTCACAAACTATCAAACTCTCACGCATGAACTATCAAACTCTCACGCATGAACTATCAAACTCTCTCTCACAAACTATCAAACTCTCACGCATGAACTATCAAACTCTCACGCATGAACTATCAAACTCTCTCTTACAAACTATCAAACTCTCACGCATGAACTATCAAACTCTCACGCATGAACTATCAAACTCTCTCTTAGAAACTATCAAACTCTCTCTCACAAACTATCAAACTCTCACGCATGAACTATCAAACTCTCTCTTACAAACTATCAAACTCTCACGCATGAACTATCAAACTCTCACGCATGAACTATCAAACTCTCTCTTAGAAACTATCAAACTCTCTCTCACAAACTATCAAACTCTCACGCATGAACTATCAAACTCTCTCTTACAAACTATCAAACTCTCACGCATGAACTATCAAACTCTCTCTCACTCACAAACTATCAAACTCTCACGCATGAACTATCAAACTCTCTCTCACTCACAAACTATCAAACTCTCACGCATGAACTATCAAACTCTCTCTCACTCACAAACTATCAAACTCTCACGCATGAACTATCAAACTCTCTCTTACAAACTATCAAACTCTCACGCATGAACTATCAAACTCTCTCTCACAAACTACCAAACTCTCACGCATGAACTATCAAACTCTCTCTTACAAACTATCAAACTCTCACGCATGAACTATCAAACTCTCTCTCACAAACTATCAAACTCTCACGCATGAACTATCAAACTCTCATGCATGAACTATCAAACTCTCTCTTACAAACTATCAAACTCTCAAGCATGAACTATCAAACTCTCATGCATGAACTATCAAACTCTCTCTTACAAACTATCAAACTCTCTCTCACAAACTATCAAACTCTCTCTTACAAACTATCAAACTCTCACGCATGAAATATCAAACTCTCTCTCACAAACTACCAAACTCTCACGCATGAACTATCAAACTCTCACACATGAACTATCAAACTCTCTCACACGAACTATCAAACTCTCACGCATGAACTATCAAACTCTCACGCATGAACTATCAAACTCTCATGCATGAACTATCAAACTCTCTCTTACAAACTATCAAACTCTCACGCATGAACTATCAAACTCTCTCTTACAAACTATCAAACTCTCACGCATGAACTATCAAACTCTCTCTTACAAACTACCAAACTCTCACGCATGAACTATCAAACTCTCTCTTACAAACTACCAAACTCTCACGCATGAACTATCAAACTCTCTCTTACAAACTATCAAACTCTCACGCATGAACTATCAAACTCTCTCTTACAAACTATCAAACTCTCTCTCATAAACTATCAAACTCTCTCTCACTCACAAACTATCAAACTCTCTCTCACAAACTATCAAACTCTCTCACACAAACTATCAAACTCTCTCTTACAAACTATCAAACTCTCTCTCATGAACTATCAAACTCTCTCTCATGAACTATCAAACTCTCTCTCACTCACAAACTATCAAACTCTCTCTCACAAACTATCAAACTCTCTCTCACAAACTATCAAACTCTCACGCATGAACTATCAAACTCTCTCACACAAACTATCAAACTCTCTCACACAAACTATCAAACTCTCTCACACAAACTATCAAACTCTCACGCATGAACTATCAAACTCTCTCACACAAACTATCAAACTCTCACGCATGAACTATCAAACTCTCTCACACAAACTATCAAACTCTCTCACACAAACTATCAAACTCTCACGCATGAACTATCAAACTCTCTCACACAAACTATCGAACTCTCATGCATGAACTATCAAACTCTCACGCATGAACTATCAAACTCTCACGCATGAACTATCAAACTCTCATACGAACTATCAAACTCTCTCTTACAAACTATCAAACTCTCTCACACAAACTATCAAACTCTCATACGAACTATCAAACTCTCTCTTACAAACTATCAAACTCTCTCTTACAAACTATCAAACCCTCACGCATGAACTATCAAACTCTCTCTCACAAACTAAGAAACTCTCACGCATGAACTATCAAACTCTCACGCATGAACTATCAAACTCTCACGCATGAACTATCAAACTCTCATGCATGAACTATCAAACTCTCACGCATGAACTATCAAACTCTCTCTTACAAACTATCAAACCCTCACGCATGAACTATCAAATTCTCTCTCACAAACTATCAAACTCTCACGCATAAACTATCAAACTCTCACGCATGAACTATCAAACTCTCTCTCACAAACTATCAAACTCTCTCTTACAAACTATCAAACTCTCACGCATGAACTATCAAACTCTCTCTTACAAACTATCAAACTCTCTCTTACAAACTATCAAACTCTCTCTCATGAACTATCAAACTCTCTCTCACAAACTATCAAACTCTCTCTTACAAACTATCAAACTCTCTCTCATGAACTATCAAACTCTCTCTCACAAACTATCAAACTCTCTCTTACAAACTATCAAACTCTCTCTCATGAACTATCAAACTCTCTCTTACAAACTATCAAACTCTCTCTTACAAACTATCAAACTCTCTCTTACAAACTATCAAACTCTCTCTCATGAACTATCAAACTCTCTCTTACAAACTATCAAACTCTCTCTCATGAACTATCAAACTCTCTCACACAAACTATCAAACTCTCTCTTACAAACTATCAAACTCTCTCTTACAAACTATCAAACTCTCTCTCATGAACTATCAAACTCTCTCTCACAAACTATCAAACCCTCACGCATGAACTATCAAACTCTCTCTTACAAACTATCAAACTCTCACGCATGAACTATCAAACTCTCTCACACAAACTATCAAACTCTCACGCATGAACTATCAAACTCTCTCTTACAAACTACCAAACTCTCACGCATGAACTATCAAACTCTCTCTCACAAACTATCAAACTCTCAAGCATGAACTATCAAACTCTCACGCATGAACTATCAAACTCTCTCTCACAAACTATCAAACTCTCACGCATGAACTATCAAACTCTCACGCATGAACTATCAAACTCTCTCTTACAAACTATCAAACTCTCACGCATGAACTATCAAACTCTCTCTTACAAACTACCAAACTCTCACGCATGAACTATCAAACTCTCTCTCACAAACTATCAAACTCTCACGCATGAACTATCAAACTCTCACGCATGAACTATCAAACTCTCTCTCACAAACTATCAAACTCTCACGCATGAACTATCAAACTCTCACGCATGAACTATCAAACTCTCTCTTACAAACTATCAAACTCTCACGCATGAACTATCAAACTCTCACGCATGAACTATCAAACTCTCTCTTAGAAACTATCAAACTCTCTCTCACAAACTATCAAACTCTCACGCATGAACTATCAAACTCTCTCTTACAAACTATCAAACTCTCACGCATGAACTATCAAACTCTCTCTCACTCACAAACTATCAAACTCTCACGCATGAACTATCAAACTCTCTCTCACTCACAAACTATCAAACTCTCACGCATGAACTATCAAACTCTCTCTCACTCACAAACTATCAAACTCTCACGCATGAACTATCAAACTCTCTCTTACAAACTATCAAACTCTCACGCATGAACTATCAAACTCTCTCTCACAAACTATCAAACTCTCACGCATGAACTATCAAACTCTCACGCATGAACTATCAAACTCTCTCTTACAAACTATCAAAATCTCACGCATGAACTATCAAACTCTCTCTTACAAACTATCAAACTCTCTCACACAAACTATCAAACTCTCTCTTACAAACTATCAAACTCTCTCTCATGAACTATCAAACTCTCTCTCATAAACTATCAAACTCTCTCTTACAAACTATCAAACTCTCTCTCATAAACTATCAAACTCTCTCTCACAAACTATCAAACTCTCTCTTACAAACTATCAAACTCTCTCTTACAAACTATCAAACTCTCTCTCATGAACTATCAAACTCTCTCTCACTCACAAACTATCAAACTCTCTCTCACAAACTATCAAACTCTCTCTTACAAACTATCAAACTCTCTCTTACAAACTATCAAACTCTCTCTCATGAACTATCAAACTCTCTCTCACTCACAAACTATCAAACTCTCTCACACAAACTATCAAACTCTCTTACAAACTATCAAACTCTCTCTTACAAACTATCAAACTCTCACGCATGAACTATCAAACTCTCTCTCACTCACAAACTATCAAACTCTCACTCACAAACTATCAAACTCTCACGCATGAACTATCAAACTCTCTCTTACAAACTATCAAACTCTCACGCATGAACTATCAAACTCTCTCTCACAAACTACCAAACTCTCACGCATGAACTATCAAACTCTCTCTTACAAACTATCAAACTCTCACGCATGAACTATCAAACTCTCTCACACAAACTATCAAACTCTCTCTTACAAACTATCAAACTCTCACACATGAACTATCAAACTCTCTCACACGAACTATCAAACTCTCACGCATGAACTATCAAACTCTCACGCATGAACTATCAAACTCTCATGCATGAACTATCAAACTCTCTCTTACAAACTATCAAACTCTCACGCATGAACTATCAAACTCTCTCTTACAAACTATCAAACTCTCACGCATGAACTATCAAACTCTCTCTTACAAACTACCAAACTCTCACGCATGAACTATCAAACTCTCTCTTACAAACTACCAAACTCTCACGCATGAACTATCAAACTCTCTTACAAACTACCAAACTCTCACGCATGAACTATCAAACTCTCTCTTACAAACTATCAAACTCTCACGCATGAACTATCAAACTCTCTCTTACAAACTATCAAACTCTCACGCATGAACTATCAAACTCTCTCTCACTCACAAACTATCAAACTCTCTCTCACAAACTATCAAACTCTCTCTCACAAACTATCAAACTCTCACGCATGAACTATCAAACTCTCTCTTAAAAACTATCAAACTCTCACGCATGAACTATCAAACTCTCTCTTACAAACTATCAAACTCTCTCTCATGAACTATCAAACTCTCTCTCACTCACAAACTATCAAACTCTCTCTCACAAACTATCAAACTCTCTCTCACAAACTATCAAACTCTCACGCATGAACTATCAAACTCTCTCACACAAACTATCAAACTCTCACGCATGAACTATCAAACTCTCTCACACAAACTATCGAACTCTCATGCATGAACTATCAAACTCTCACGCATGAACTATCAAACTCTCACGCATGAACTATCAAACTCTCATACGAACTATCAAACTCTCTCTTACAAACTATCAAACTCTCTCACACAAACTATCAAACTCTCATACGAACTATCAAACTCTCTCTTACAAACTATCAAACACTCACGCATGAACTATCAAACTCTCTCTCACAAACTATCAAACTCTCACGCATGAACTATCAAACTCTCTCACACAAACTATCAAACTCTCATGCATGAACTATCAAACTCTCACGCATGAACTATCAAATTCTCTCTCACAAACTATCAAACTCTCTCTTACAAACTATCAAACTCTCACGCATGAACTATCAAACTCTCTCACACAAACTATCAAACTCTCACGCATGAACTCTCAAACTCTCTCTCACAAACTATCAAACTCTCTCTTACAAACTATAAAACTCTCACGCATGAACTATCAAACTCTCTCTTACAAACTATCAAACTCTCTCTTACAAACTATCAAACTCTCTCTCATGAACTATCAAACTCTCTCTTACAAACTATCAAACTCTCTCTTACAAACTATCAAACTCTCTCTCATGAACTATCAAACACTCTCTCACTCACAAACTATCAAACTCTCTCTCACAAACTATCAAACTCTCTCTTACAAACTATCAAACTCTCTCATGAACTATCAAACTCTCTCTCACAAACTATCAAACTCTCTCTTACAAACTATCAAACTCTCTCTCATGAACTATCAAACTCTCTCTCACAAACTATCAAACTCTCTCTTACAAACTATCAAACTCTCTCTTACAAACTATCAAACTCTCTCTCATGAACTATCAAACTCTCTCTTACAAACTATCAAACTCTCTCTCATGAACTATCAAACTCTCTCTCACAAACTATCAAACCCTCACGCATGAACTATCAAACTCTCTCTTACAAACTATCAAACTCTCACGCATGAACTATCAAACTCTCTCACACAAACTATCAAACTCTCACGCATGAACTATCAAACTCTCTCTCACAAACTATCAAACCCTCACGCATGAACTATCAAACTCTCTCTTACAAACTATCAAACTCTCACGCATGAACTATCAAACTGTCTCACACAAACTATCAAACTCTCACGCATGAACTATCAAACTCTCACGCATGAACTATCAAACTCTCTCTCACAAACTACCAAACTCTCACGCATGAACTATCAAACTCTCTCTCACAAACTATCAAACTCTCTCTTACAAACTATCAAACTCTCACGCATGAACTATCAAACTCTCTCTCATGAACTATCAAACTCTCTCACACAAACTATCAAACTCTCTCACACAAACTATCAAACTCTCACGCATGAACTATCAAACTCTCTCTTAGAAACTATCAAACTCTCTCTCACAAACTATCAAACTCTCACGCATGAACTATCAAACTCTCTCTTACAAACTATCAAACTCTCACGCATGAACTATCAAACTCTCTCTCACAACCCAGCAAGCAATAGCCGTCATTTCAACGTCTAGGTAAAATATAGACCCGATATAGTCCGGCTATGTGTAACCCACTTCTAGCCTAAATAACATTGAATCTGGTTACATGTAATTTTTTCCAAAATAACTTGCGAGATGTAAGATATTCTATCATGATGACTAGTCTATTCTTGGGCTCTGGTTAGACGTCTATTAGATTTTCACTGACAGCCCAAAATTAGCCTTGTTTTAGCCTAGACGTCTGGGCTATGTTTTGATGGCTATTAGACGTCTATTAGACGCAAAATTGCTTGCTGGGAAACTACCAAACTCTCACGCATGAACTATCAAACTCTCTCTTACAAACTATCAAACTCTCACGCATGAACTATCAAACTCTCTCTTACAAACTATCAAACTCTCTCACACAAACTATCAAACTCTCTCTTACAAACTATCAAACTCTCTCTTACAAACTACCAAACTCTCACGCATGAACTATCAAACTCTCTCTTACAAACTACCAAACTCTCACGCATGAACTATCAAACTCTCTCTTACAAACTATCAAACTCTCACGCATGAACTATCAAACTCTCTCTTACAAACTATCAAACTCTCTCTTACAAACTATCAAACTCTCTCTCATGAACTATCAAACTCTCTCTCACTCACAAACTATCAAACTCTCTCTCACAAACTATCAAACTCTCTCACACAAACTATCAAACTCTCTCTTACAAACTATCAAACTCTCTCTCATGAACTATCAAACTCTCTCACACAAACTATCAAACTCTCTCACACAAACTATCAAACTCTCACGCATGAACTATCAAACTCTCTCTTAGAAACTATCAAACTCTCTCTCACAAACTATCAAACTCTCACGCATGAACTATCAAACTCTCTCTTAGAAACTATCAAACTCTCTCTCACAAACTATCAAACTCTCTCACACAAACTATCAAACTCTCTCTTACAAACTATCAAACTCTCTCTCATGAACTATCAAACTCTCTCACACAAACTATCAAACTCTCTCTTACAAACTATCAAACTCTCTCTCATGAACTATCAAACTCTCTCACACAAACTATCAAACTCTCTCTTACAAACTATCAAACTCTCTCTCATGAACTATCAAACTCTCTCACACAAACTATCAAACTCTCTCTTACAAACTATCAAACTCTCTCTCATGAACTATCAAACTTTCTCACACAAACTATCAAACTCTCTCTTACAAACTATCAAACTCTCACGCATGAACTATCAAACTCTCTCTCACAAACTATCAAAATCTCTCTTACAAACTATCAAACTCTCACGCATGAACTATCAAACTCTCTCTCACAAACTATCAAACTCTCTCTCATGAACTATCAAACTCTCTCACACAAACTATCAAACTCTCTCTCATGAACTATCAAACTCTCTCACACAAACTATCAAACTCTCTCACACAAACTATCAATCTCTCACGCATGAACTATCAAACTCTCTCTTACAAACTATCAAACTCTCTCTTACAAACTATCAAACTCTCTCTCATGAACTATCAAACTCTCTCACACAAACTATCAAACTCTCTCACACAAACTATCAAACTCTCACGCATGAACTATCAAACTCTCTCTTAGAAACTATCAAACTCTCTCTCACAAACTATCAAACTCTCACGCATGAACTATCAAACTCTCTCTTACAAACTATCAAACTCTCACGCATGAACTATCAAACTCTCTCTTACAAACTATCAAACTCTCACGCATGAACTATCAAACTCTCTCTTACAAACTATCAAACTCTCTCTTAGAAACTATCAAACTCTCTCACACAAACTATCAAACTCTCTCTTACAAACTATCAAACTCTCTCACACAAACTATCAAACTCTCTCTTACAAACTATCAAACTCTCTCTCATGAACTATCAAACTCTCTCACACAAACTATCAAACTCTCTCTTACAAACTATCAAACTCTCTCTCATGAACTATCAAACTCTTTCACACAAACTATCAAACTCTCTCTTACAAACTATCAAACTCTCACGCATGAACTATCAAACTCTCTCTCACAAACTATCAAACTCTCTCTTACAAACTATCAAACTCTCACGCATGAACTATCAAACTCTCTCACACAAACTATCAAACTCTCTCTTACAAACTATCAAACTCTCACGCATGAACTATCAAACTCTCTCTCACAAACTATCAAAATCTCTCTTACAAACTATCAAACTCTCACGCATGAACTATCAAACTCTCTCTTACAAACTATCAAACTCTCACGCATGAACTATCAAACTCTCTCTCACAAACTATCAAACTCTCATGCATGAACTATCAAACTCTCTCTCACAAACTATCAAACTCTCTCTCACAAACTATCAAACTCTCTCTTACAAACTATCAAACTCTCTCTTACAAACTATCAAACTCTCTCTTACAAACTATCAAACTCTCTCTCATGAACTATCAAACTCTCTCACACAAACTATCAAACTCTCTCTTACAAACTATCAAACTCTCTCTTACAAACTATCAAACTCTCACGCATGAACTATCAAACTCTCTCTTACAAACTATCAAACTCTCTCTTACAAACTATCAAACTCTCTCTCATGAACTATCAAACTCTCTCACACAAACTATCAAACTCTCTCTTACAAACTATCAAACTCTCTCTTACAAACTATCAAAATCTCTCTCATGAACTATCAAACTCTCTCTCACTCACAAACTATCAAACTCTCTCTCACAAACTATCAAACTCTCACGCATGAACTATCAAACTCTCTCTCACAAACTATCAAACTCTCTCTTACAAACTATCAAACTCTCTCTTACAAACTATCAAACTCTCACGCATGAACTATCAAACTCTCTCTTACAAACTATCAAACTCTCACGCATGAACTATCAAACTCTCTCTCATGAACTATCAAACTCTCTCACACAAACTATCAAACTCTCTCACACAAACTATCAAACTCTCACGCATGAACTATCAAACTCTCTCTTAGAAACTATCAAACTCTCTCTCACAAACTATCAAACTCTCACGCATGAACTATCAAACTCTCTCTTACAAACTATCAAACTCTCACGCATGAACTATCAAACTCTCTCTCACTCACAAACTATCAAACTATCTCTCACAAACTATCAAACTCTCACGCATGAACTATCAAACTCTCTCTTACAAACTATCAAACTCTCACGCATGAACTATCAAACTCTCTCTCACAACCCAGCAAGCAATAGCCGTCATTTCAACGTCTAGGTAAAATATAGACCCGATATAGTCCGGCTATGTGTAACCCACTTCTAGCCTAAATAACATTGAATCTGGTTACATGTAATTTTTTCCAAAATAACTTGCGAGATGTAAGATATTCTATCATGATGACTAGTCTATTCTTGGGCTCTGGTTAGACGTCTATTAGATTTTCACTGACAGCCCAAAATTAGCCTTGTTTTAGCCTAGACGTCTGGGCTATGTTTTGATGGCTATTAGACGTCTATTAGACGCAAAATTGCTTGCTGGGAAACTACCAAACTCTCACGCATGAACTATCAAACTCTCTCTTACAAACTATCAAACTCTCACGCATGAACTATCAAACTCTCTCTTACAAACTATCAAACTCTCTCACACAAACTATCAAACTCTCTCTTACAAACTATCAAACTCTCTCACACGAACTATCAAACTCTCACGCATGAAATATCAAACTCTCTCTTACAAACTATCAAACTCTCACGCATGAACTATCAAACTCTCTCTTACAAACTACCAAACTCTCACGCATGAACTATCAAACTCTCTCTTACAAACTACCAAACTCTCACGCATGAACTATCAAACTCTCTCTTACAAACTACCAAACTCTCACGCATGAACTATCAAACTCTCTCTTACAAACTACCAAACTCTCACGCATGAACTATCAAACTCTCTCTTACAAACTACCAAACTCTCACGCATGAACTATCAAACTCTCTCTTACAAACTATCAAACTCTCACGCATGAACTATCAAACTCTCTCTTACAAACTATCAAACTCTCTCTTACAAACTATCAAACTCTCTCTCATGAACTATCAAACTCTCTCTCACTCACAAACTATCAAACTCTCTCTCACAAACTATCAAACTCTCACGCATGAACTATCAAACTCTCTCTTAGAAACTATCAAACTCTCTCTCACAAACTATCAAACTCTCTCACACAAACTATCAAACTCTCTCTTACAAACTATCAAACTCTCTCTCATGAACTATCAAACTCTCTCACACAAACTATCAAACTCTCTCACACAAACTATCAAACTCTCACGCATGAACTATCAAACTCTCTCTTAGAAACTATCAAACTCTCTCTCACAAACTATCAAACTCTCTCACACAAACTATCAAACTCTCTCTTACAAACTATCAAACTCTCTCTCATGAACTATCAAACTCTCTCTCACTCACAAACTATCAAACTCTCTCTCACAAACTATCAAACTCTCACGCATGAACTATCAAACTCTCTCTTAGAAACTATCAAATTCTCTCTCACAAACTATCAAACTCTCTCACACAAACTATCAAACTCTCTCTTACAAACTATCAAACTCTCTCTCATGAACTATCAAACTCTTTCACACAAACTATCAAACTCTCTCTTACAAACTATCAAACTCTCACGCATGAACTATCAAACTCTCTCTCACAAACTATCAAACTCTCTCTTACAAACTATCAAACTCTCACGCATGAAATATCAAACTCTCTCACACAAACTATCAAACTCTCTCTTACAAACTATCAAACTCTCACGCATGAACTATCAAACTCTCTCTCACAAACTATCAAAATCTCTCTTACAAACTATCAAACTCTCACGCATGAACTATCAAACTCTCTCTTACAAACTATCAAACTCTCACGCATGAACTATCAAACTCTCTCTCACAAACTATCAAACTCTCACGCATGAACTATCAAACTCTCTCTCACAAACTATCAAACTCTCTCTCACAAACTATCAAACTCTCACGCATGAACTATCAAACTCTCTCTCACAAACTATCAAACTCTCTCTTACAAACTATCAAACTCTCTCTCACAAACTATCAAACTCTCACGCATGAACTATCAAACTCTCTCTCACAAACTATCAAACTCTCTCTCACAAACTATCAAACTCTCTCTTACAAACTATCAAACTCTCTCTTACAAACTATCAAACTCTCTCTCATGAACTATCAAACTCTCTCACACAAACTATCAAACTCTCTCTTACAAACTATCAAACTCTCTCTTACAAACTATCAAACTCTCACGCATGAACTATCAAACTCTCTCTTACAAACTATCAAACTCTCTCTTACAAACTATCAAACTATCTCTCATGAACTATCAAACTCTCTCACACAAACTATCAAACTCTCTCTTACAAACTATCAAACTCTCTCTTACAAACTATCAAAATCTCTCTCATGAACTATCAAACTCTCTCTCACTCACAAACTATCAAACTCTCTCTCACAAACTATCAAACTCTCACGCATGAACTATCAAACTCTCTCTCACAAACTATCAAACTCTCTCTTACAAACTATCAAACTCTCTCTTACAAACTATCAAACTCTCACGCATGAACTATCAAACTCTCTCTTACAAACTATCAAACTCTCACGCATGAACTATCAAACTCTCTCTTAGAAACTATCAAACTCTCTCTCACAAACTATCAAACTCTCACGCATGAACTATCAAACTCTCTCTTACAAACTATCAAACTCTCACGCATGAACTATCAAACTCTCTCTCACTCACAAACTATCAAACTATCTCTCACAAACTATCAAACTCTCACGCATGAACTATCAAACTCTCTCTTACAAACTATCAAACTCTCACGCATGAACTATCAAACTCTCTCTCACAACCCAGCAAGCAATAGCCGTCATTTCAACGTCTAGGTAAAATATAGACCCGATATAGTCCGGCTATGTGTAACCCACTTCTAGCCTAAATAACATTGAATCTGGTTACATGTAATTTTTTCCAAAATAACTTGCGAGATGTAAGATATTCTATCATGATGACTAGTCTATTCTTGGGCTCTGGTTAGACGTCTATTAGATTTTCACTGACAGCCCAAAATTAGCCTTGTTTTAGCCTAGACGTCTGGGCTATGTTTTGATGGCTATTAGACGTCTATTAGACGCAAAATTGCTTGCTGGGAAACTACCAAACTCTCACGCATGAACTATCAAACTCTCTCTTACAAACTATCAAACTCTCACGCATGAACTATCAAACTCTCTCTTACAAACTATCAAACTCTCACGCATGAACTATCAAACTCTCTCACACAAACTATCAAACTCTCTCTTACAAACTATCAAACTCTCTCACACGAACTATCAAACTCTCACGCATGAAATATCAAACTCTCTCTTACAAACTATCAAACTCTCACGCATGAACTATCAAACTCTCTCTTACAAACTACCAAACTCTCACGCATGAACTATCAAACTCTCTCTTACAAACTACCAAACTCTCACGCATGAACTATCAAACTCTCTCTTACAAACTACCAAACTCTCACGCATGAACTATCAAACTCTCTCTTACAAACTACCAAACTCTCACGCATGAACTATCAAACTCTCTCTTACAAACTACCAAACTCTCACGCATGAACTATCAAACTCTCTCTTACAAACTATCAAACTCTCACGCATGAACTATCAAACTCTCTCTTACAAACTATCAAACTCTCTCTTACAAACTATCAAACTCTCTCTCATGAACTATCAAACTCTCTCTCACTCACAAACTATCAAACTCTCTCTCACAAACTATCAAACTCTCACGCATGAACTATCAAACTCTCTCTTAGAAACTATCAAACTCTCTCTCACAAACTATCAAACTCTCTCACACAAACTATCAAACTCTCTCTTACAAACTATCAAACTCTCTCTCATGAACTATCAAACTCTCTCACACAAACTATCAAACTCTCTCACACAAACTATCAAACTCTCACGCATGAACTATCAAACTCTCTCTTAGAAACTATCAAACTCTCTCTCACAAACTATCAAACTCTCACGCATGAACTATCAAACTCTCTCTTAGAAACTATCAAACTCTCTCTCACAAACTATCAAACTCTCTCACACAAACTATCAAACTCTCTCTTACAAACTATCAAACTCTCTCTCATGAACTATCAAACTCTCTCACACAAACTATCAAACTCTCTCACACAAACTATCAAACTCTCACGCATGAACTATCAAACTCTCTCTTAGAAACTATCAAACTCTCTCTCACAAACTATCAAACTCTCACGCATGAACTATCAAACTCTCTCTTAGAAACTATCAAACTCTCTCTCACAAACTATCAAACTCTCTCACACAAACTATCAAACTCTCTCACACAAACTATCAAACTCTCACGCATGAACTATCAAACTCTCTCTTAGAAACTATCAAACTCTCTCTCACAAACTATCAAACTCTCACGCATGAACTATCAAACTCTCTCTTAGAAACTATCAAACTCTCTCTCATGAACTATCAAACTCTCTCTTACAAACTATCAAACTCTCTCTCATGAACTATCAAACTCTCTCACACAAACTATCAAACTCTCTCTTACAAACTATCAAACTCTCTCTCATGAACTATCAAACTCTCTCTCACAAACTATCAAACTCTCTCACACAAACTATCAAACTCTCTCTTACAAACTATCAAACTCTCTCACACAAACTATCAAACTCTCTCTTACAAACTATCAAACTCTCTCTCATGAACTATCAAACTCTCTCACACAAACTATCAAACTCTCTCTTACAAACTATCAAACTCTCACGCATGAACTATCAAACTCTCTCACACAAACTATCAAACTCTCTCACACAAACTATCAAACTCTCTCACACAAACTATCAAACTCTCTCACACAAACTATCAAACTCTCTCACACAAACTATCAAACTCTCTCTTACAAACTATCAAACTCTCTCTCATGAACTATCAAACTCTCTCACACAAACTATCAAACTCTCTCTTACAAACTATCAAACTCTCTCTCACAAACTATCAAACTCTCTCTTACAAACTATCAAACTCTCTCTCATGAACTATCAAACTCTCTCACACAAACTATCAAACTCTCTCACACAAACTATCAAACTCTCTCACACAAACTATCAAACTCTCTCACACAAACTATCAAACTCTCTCTTACAAACTATCAAACTCTCTCTCATGAACTATCAAACTCTCTCACACAAACTATCAAACTCTCTCTTACAAACTATCAAACTCTCTCTCACAAACTATCAAACTAACTCTTACAAACTATCAAACTCTCTCTCATGAACTATCAAACTCTCTCTTACAAACTATCAAACTCTCTCACACAAACTATCAAACTCTCTCTTACAAACTATCAAACTCTCTCTCATGAACTATCAAACTCTCTCACACAAACTATCAAACTCTCTCTTACAAACTATCAAACTCTCACGCATGAACTATCAAACTCTCTCTCACAAACTATCAAACTCTCTCTCATGAACTATCAAACTCTCTCTTACAAACTATCAAACTCTCTCTTACAAACTATCAAACTCTCTCACACAAACTATCAAACTCTCTCTTACAAACTATCAAACTCTCTCACACAAACTATCAAACTCTCTCTTACAAACTATCAAACTCTCACGCATGAACTATCAAACTCTCTCACACAAACTACCAAACTCTCTCTTACAAACTATCAAACTCTCACGCATGAACTATCAAACTCTCTCACACAAACTATCAAAATCTCTCTTACAAACTATCAAACTCTCACGCATGAACTATCAAACTCTCTCACACAAACTATCAAAATCTCTCTTACAAACTATCAAACTCTCACGCATGAACTATCAAACTCTCTCTCACAAACTATCAAACTCTCTCTCATGAACTATCAAACTCTCTCACACAAACTATCAAACTCTCTCTTACAAACTATCAAACTCTCACGCATGAACTATCAAACTCTCTCTCACAAACTATCAAAATCTCTCTTACAAACTATCAAACTCTCACGCATGAACTATCAAACTCTCTCTTACAAACTATCAAACTCTCACGCATGAACTATCAAACTCTCACGCATGAACTATCAAACTCTCTCTCACAAACTATCAAACTCTCACGCATGAACTATCAAACTCTCTCTCACAAACTATCAAACTCTCTCTCACAAACTATCAAACTCTCACGCATGAACTATCAAACTCTCTCTCACAAACTATCAAACTCTCACGCATGAACTATCAAACTCTCTCTTACAAACTATCAAACTCTCTCTCACAAACTATCAAACTCTCACGCATGAACTATCAAACTCTCTCTCACAAACTATCAAACTCTCTCTCACAAACTATCAAACTCTCTCTTACAAACTATCAAACTCTCTCTTACAAACTATCAAACTCTCTCTTACAAACTATCAAACTCTCTCTCATGAACTATCAAACTCTCTCACACAAACTATCAAACTCTCTCTCACAAACTATCAAACTCTCTCTCACAAACTATCAAACTCTCTCTTACAAACTATCAAACTCTCTCTTACAAACTATCAAACTCTCTCTTACAAACTATCAAACTCTCTCTCATGAACTATCAAACTCTCTCACACAAACTATCAAACTCTCTCTTACAAACTATCAAACTCTCACGCATGAACTATCAAACTCTCTCTTACAAACTATCAAACTCTCTCTTACAAACTATCAAACTCTCTCTTACAAACTATCAAAATCTCTCTCATGAACTATCAAACTCTCTCTCACTCACAAACTATCAAACTCTCTCTCACAAACTATCAAACTCTCACGCATGAACTATCAAACTCTCTCTCACAAACTATCAAACTCTCTCTTACAAACTATCAAACTCTCTCTTACAAACTATCAAACTCTCTCTTACAAACTATCAAACTCTCACGCATGAACTATCAAACTCTCTCTTACAAACTATCAAACTCTCTCTTACAAACTATCAAACTCTCTCTCATGAACTATCAAACTCTCTCACACAAACTATCAAACTCTCTCTTACAAACTATCAAACTCTCTCTTACAAACTATCAAACTCTCACGCATGAACTATCAAACTCTCTCTTACAAACTATCAAACTCTCTCTTACAAACTATCAAACGCTCTCTCATGAACTATCAAACTCTCTCTCACAAACTATCAAACTCTCTCTCACAAACTATCAAACTCTCACGCATGAACTATCAAACTCTCTCTTACAAACTATCAAACGCTCTCTCATGAACTATCAAACTCTCTCTCACAAACTATCAAACTCTCTCTCACAAACTATCAAACTCTCTCTCACAAACTATCAAACTCTCACGCATGAACTATCAAACTCTCACGCATGAACTATCAAACTCTCTCTCACAAACTATCAAACTCTCACGCATGAACTATCAAACTCTCACGCATGAACTATCAAACTCTCTCTCACAAACTACCAAACTCTCACGCATGAACTATCAAACTCTCACGCATGAACTATCAAACTCTCTCTTACAAACTACCAAACTCTCACGCATGAACTATCAAACTCTCACGCATGAACTATCAAACTCTCTCTCACAAACTATCAAACTCTCTCTTACAAACTATCAAACTCTCTCTCATGAACTATCAGACTCTCTCTTACAAACTATCAAACTCTCTCTTACAAACTATCAAAGTCTCTCTCATGAACTATCAAACTCTCTCTTACAAACTATCAAACTCTCTCTCATGAACTATCAAACTCTCTCTTACAAACTATCAAACTCTCTCTCACAAACTATCAAACTCTCTCTCACAAACTATCAAACTCTCTCTTACAAACTATCAAACTCTCTCTTACAAACTATCAAACTCTCTCTCATGAACTATCAAACTCTCTCTCACTCACAAACTATCAAACTCTCTCTCACAAACTATCAAACTCTCTCTTACAAACTATCAAACTCTCTCTTACAAACTATCAAACTCTCTCTTACAAACTATCAAACTCTCTCTCATGAACTATCAAACTCTCTCTCACTCACAAACTATCAAACTCTCTCACACAAACTATCAAACTCTCTTACAAACTATCAAACTCTCTCTTACAAACTACCAAACTCTCACGCATGAACTATCAAACTCTCTCTCACAAACTATCAAACTCTCACTCACAAACTATCAAACTCTCACGCATGAACTATCAAACTCTCTCTTACAAACTATCAAACTCTCACGCATGAACTATCAAACTCTCTCTCACAAACTACCAATCTCTCACGCATGAACTATCAAACTCTCTCTTACAAACTATCAAACTCTCACGCATGAACTATCAAACTCTCTCACACAAACTATCAAACTCTCTCTTACAAACTATCAAACTCTCACACATGAACTATCAAACTCTCTCACACGAACTATCAAACTCTCACGCATGAACTATCAAACTCTCATGCATGAACTATCAAACTCTCTCTTACAAACTATCAAACTCTCACGCATGAACTATCAAACTCTCTCTTACAAACTATCAAACTCTCACGCATGAACTATCAAACTCTCTCTTACAAACTACCAAACTCTCACGCATGAACTATCAAACTCTCTCTTACAAACTACCAAACTCTCACGCATGAATTATCAAACTCTCTTACAAACTACCAAACTCTCACGCATGAACTATCAAACTCTCTCTTACAAACTATCAAACTCTCACGCATGAACTATCAAACTCTCTCTTACAAACTATCAAACTCTCTCTCATGAACTATCAAACTCTCTCTCACTCACAAACTATCAAACTCTCTCTCACAAACTATCAAACTCTCTCACACAAACTATCAAACTCTCTCTTACAAACTATCAAACTCTCTCTCATGAACTATCAAACTCTCTCTCATGAACTATCAAACTCTCTCTCACTCACAAACTATCAAACTCTCTCTCACAAACTATCAAACTCTCTCTCACAAACTATCAAACTCTCACGCATGAACTATCAAACTCTCTCACACAAACTATCAAACTCTCATGCATGAACTATCAAACTCTCTCACACAAACTATCAAACTCTCATGCATGAACTATCAAACTCTCTCACACAAACTATCAAACTCTCACGCATGAACTATCAAACTCTCTCACACAAACTATCAAACTCTCATGCATGAACTATCAAACTCTCTCACACAAACTATCAAACTCTCATGCATGAACTATCAAACTCTCTCACACAAACTATCAAACTCTCATGCATGAACTATCAAACTCTCTCACACAAACTATCAAACTCTCACGCATGAACTATCAAACTCTCTCACACAAACTATCGAACTCTCATGCATGAACTATCAAACTCTCACGCATGAACTATCAAACTCTCACGCATGAACTATCAAACTCTCATACGAACTATCAAACTCTCTCTTACAAACTATCAAACTCTCTCACACAAACTATCAAACTCTCATACGAACTATCAAACTCTCTCTTACAAACTATCAAACTCTCTCTTACAAACTATCAAACCCTCACGCATGAACTATCAAACTCTCTCTCACAAACTATCAAACTCTCTCTTACAAACTATCAAACTCTCTCTCATGAACTATCAAACTCTCTCTCATGAACTATCAAACTCTCACGCATGAACTATCAAACTCTCTCACACAAACTATCAAACTCTCATGCATGAACTATCAAACTCTCTCACACAAACTATCAAACTCTCATGCATGAACTATCAAACTCTCATACGAACTATCAAACTCTCTCTTACAAACTATCAAACTCTCTCTCACAAACTATCAAACTCTCACGCATGAACTATCAAACTCTCATACGAACTATCAAACTCTCTCTTACAAACTATCAAACTCTCTCTCACAAACTATCAAACTCTCACGCATGAACTATCAAACTCTCTCACACAAACTATCAAACTCTCACGCATGAACTATCAAACTCTCTCACACAAACTATCAAACTCTCATGCATGAACTATCAAACTCTCACGCATGAACTATCAAACTGTCACGCATGAACTATCAAACTCTCATACGAACTATCAAACTCTCTCTTACAAACTATCAAACTCTCTCACACAAACTATCAAACTCTCATAC
Source organism: Moxostoma hubbsi (assembly GCA_032164185.1). Lineage (NCBI taxonomy): Eukaryota > Metazoa > Chordata > Actinopteri > Cypriniformes > Catostomidae > Moxostoma > Moxostoma hubbsi. Next base: position 14,385,520 of record JAVLUX010000031.1, on the reverse strand, counting down.
GAACTATCAAACTCTCTCTTACAAACTATCAAACCCTCACGCATGAACTATCAAACTCTCTCACACAAACTATCAAACTCTCACGCATGAACTATCAAACTCTTTCACACAAACTATCAAACTCTCATGCATGAACTATCAAACTCTCACGCATGAACTATCAAACTCTCTCTTACAAACTATCAAACCCTCACGCATGAACTATCAAATTCTCTCTCACAAACTATCAAACTCTCACGCATGAACTATCAAACTCTCACGCATGAACTCTCAAACTCTCTCTCACAAACTATCAAACTCTCTCTTACAAACTATCAAACTCTCACGCATGAACTATCAAACTCTCTCTTACAAACTATCAAACTCTCTCTTACAAACTATCAAACTCTCTCTCATGAACTATCAAACTCTCTCTTACAAACTATCAAACTCTCTCTTACAAACTATCAAACTCTCTCTCATGAACTATCAAACTCTCTCTCACAAACTATCAAACTCTCTCTCATGAACTATCAAACTCTCTCTCACAAACTATCAAACTCTCTCTTACAAACTATCAAACTCTCTCTCATGAACTATCAAACTCTCACGCATGAACTATCAAACTCTCTCTCACAAACTATCAAACTCTCTCTTACAAACTATCAAACTCTCTCTCATGAACTATCAAACTCTCACGCATGAACTATCAAACTCTCTCTTACAAACTATCAAACTCTCTCTCATGAACTATCAAACTCTCTCTCACAAACTATCAAACTCTCTCTTACAAACTATCAAACTCTCTCTCATGAACTATCAAACTCTCTCTCACAAACTATCAAACTCTCTCTTACAAACTATCAAACTCTCTCTCATGAACTATCAAACTCTCTCTTACAAACTATCAAACTCTCTCTTACAAACTATCAAACTCTCTCTCATGAACTATCAAACTCTCTCTTACAAACTATCAAACTCTCTCTCATGAACTATCAAACTCTCTCTTACAAACTATCAAACTCTCTCTTACAAACTATCAAACTCTCTCTTACAAACTATCAAACTCTCTCTCATGAACTATCAAACTCTCTCTTACAAACTATCAAACTCTCTCTCATGAACTATCAAACTCTCTCTTACAAACTATCAAACTCTCTCTCATGAACTATCAAACTCTCTCTTACAAACTATCAAACTCTCTCTTACAAACTATCAAACTCTCTCACACAAACTATCAAACTCTCTCTTACAAACTATCAAACTCTCTCTTACAAACTATCAAACTCTCTCTCATGAACTATCAAACTCTCTCTCACAAACTATCAAACCCTCACGCATGAACTATCAAACTCTCTCTTACAAACTATCAAACTCTCACGCATGAACTATCAAACTGTCTCACACAAACTATCAAACTCTCACGCATGAACTATCAAACTCTCACGCATGAACTATCAAACTCTCTCTCACAAACTACCAAACTCTCACGCATGAACTATCAAACTCTCACAAACTATCAAACTCTCTCTTACAAACTATCAAACTCTCACGCATGAACTATCAAACTCTCTCTCATGAACTATCAAACTCTCTCACACAAACTATCAAACTCTCACGCATGAACTATCAAACTCTCTCTTACAAACTATCAAACTCTCACGCATGAACTATCAAACTCTCTCTCACTCACAAACTATCAAACTATCTCTCACAAACTATCAAACTCTCACGCATGAACTATCAAACTCTCTCTTACAAACTATCAAACTCTCACGCATGAACTATCAAACTCTCTCTCACAAACTACCAAACTCTCACGCATGAACTATCAAACTCTCTCTTACAAACTATCAAACTCTCACGCATGAACTATCAAACTCTCTCTTACAAACTATCAAACTCTCTCACACAAACTATCAAACTCTCTCTTACAAACTATCAAACTCTCTCTTACAAACTATCAAACTCTCACGCATGAACTATCAAACTCTCTCACACGAACTATCAAACTCTCACGCATGAAATATCAAACTCTCTCTTACAAACTACCAAACTCTCACGCATGAACTATCAAACTCTCTCTTACAAACTACCAAACTCTCACGCATGAACTATCAAACTCTCTCTTACAAACTACCAAACTCTCACGCATGAACTATCAAACTCTCTCTTACAAACTACCAAACTCTCACGCATGAACTATCAAACTCTCTCTTACAAACTATCAAACTCTCACGCATGAACTATCAAACTCTCTCTTACAAACTATCAAACTCTCACGCATGAACTATCAAACTCTCTCTTACAAACTATCAAACTCTCTCTTACAAACTATCAAACTCTCTCTCATGAACTATCAAACTCTCTCTCACTCACAAACTATCAAACTCTCTCTTACAAACTATCAAACTCTCACGCATGAACTATCAAACTCTCTCTTAGAAACTATCAAACTCTCTCTCACAAACTATCAAACTCTCTCACACAAACTATCAAACTCTCTCTTACAAACTATCAAACTCTATCTCATGAACTATCAAACTCTCTCACACAAACTATCAAACTCTCTCTTACAAACTATCAAACTCTCACGCATGAACTATCAAACTCTCTCTCACAAACTATCAAAATCTCTCTTACAAACTATCAAACTCTCACGCATGAACTATCAAACTCTCTCTTACAAACTATCAAACTCTCACGCATGAACTATCAAACTCTCTCTTACAAACTATCAAACTCTCACGCATGAACTATCAAACTCTCTCACACAAACTATCAAACTCTCTCTTACAAACTATCAAACTCTCACACATGAACTATCAAACTCTCTCACACGAACTATCAAACTCTCACGCATGAACTATCAAACTCTCATGCATGAACTATCAAACTCTCTCTTACAAACTATCAAACTCTCACGCATGAACTATCAAACTCTCTCTTACAAACTATCAAACTCTCACGCATGAACTATCAAACTCTCTCTTACAAACTACCAAACTCTCACGCATGAACTATCAAACTCTCTCTTACAAACTACCAAACTCTCACGCATGAATTATCAAACTCTCTTACAAACTACCAAACTCTCACGCATGAACTATCAAACTCTCTCTTACAAACTATCAAACTCTCACGCATGAACTATCAAACTCTCTCTTACAAACTATCAAACTCTCTCTCATGAACTATCAAACTCTCTCTCACTCACAAACTATCAAACTCTCTCTCACAAACTATCAAACTCTCTCACACAAACTATCAAACTCTCTCTTACAAACTATCAAACTCTCTCTCATGAACTATCAAACTCTCTCTCATGAACTATCAAACTCTCTCTCACTCACAAACTATCAAACTCTCTCTCACAAACTATCAAACTCTCTCTCACAAACTATCAAACTCTCACGCATGAACTATCAAACTCTCTCACACAAACTATCAAACTCTCATGCATGAACTATCAAACTCTCTCACACAAACTATCAAACTCTCATGCATGAACTATCAAACTCTCTCACACAAACTATCAAACTCTCACGCATGAACTATCAAACTCTCTCACACAAACTATCAAACTCTCATGCATGAACTATCAAACTCTCTCACACAAACTATCAAACTCTCATGCATGAACTATCAAACTCTCTCACACAAACTATCAAACTCTCATGCATGAACTATCAAACTCTCTCACACAAACTATCAAACTCTCACGCATGAACTATCAAACTCTCTCACACAAACTATCGAACTCTCATGCATGAACTATCAAACTCTCACGCATGAACTATCAAACTCTCACGCATGAACTATCAAACTCTCATACGAACTATCAAACTCTCTCTTACAAACTATCAAACTCTCTCACACAAACTATCAAACTCTCATACGAACTATCAAACTCTCTCTTACAAACTATCAAACTCTCTCTTACAAACTATCAAACCCTCACGCATGAACTATCAAACTCTCTCTCACAAACTATCAAACTCTCTCTTACAAACTATCAAACTCTCTCTCATGAACTATCAAACTCTCTCTCATGAACTATCAAACTCTCACGCATGAACTATCAAACTCTCTCACACAAACTATCAAACTCTCATGCATGAACTATCAAACTCTCTCACACAAACTATCAAACTCTCATGCATGAACTATCAAACTCTCATACGAACTATCAAACTCTCTCTTACAAACTATCAAACTCTCTCTCACAAACTATCAAACTCTCACGCATGAACTATCAAACTCTCATACGAACTATCAAACTCTCTCTTACAAACTATCAAACTCTCTCTCACAAACTATCAAACTCTCACGCATGAACTATCAAACTCTCTCACACAAACTATCAAACTCTCACGCATGAACTATCAAACTCTCTCACACAAACTATCAAACTCTCATGCATGAACTATCAAACTCTCACGCATGAACTATCAAACTGTCACGCATGAACTATCAAACTCTCATACGAACTATCAAACTCTCTCTTACAAACTATCAAACTCTCTCACACAAACTATCAAACTCTCATACGAACTATCAAACTCTCTCTTACAAACTATCAAACCCTCACGCATGAACTATCAAACTCTCTCACACAAACTATCAAACTCTCACGCATGAACTATCAAACTCTTTCACACAAACTATCAAACTCTCATGCATGAACTATCAAACTCTCACGCATGAACTATCAAACTCTCTCTTACAAACTATCAAACCCTCACGCATGAACTATCAAATTCTCTCTCACAAACTATCAAACTCTCACGCATGAACTATCAAACTCTCACGCATGAACTCTCAAACTCTCTCTCACAAACTATCAAACTCTCTCTTACAAACTATCAAACTCTCACGCATGAACTATCAAACTCTCTCTTACAAACTATCAAACTCTCTCTTACAAACTATCAAACTCTCTCTCATGAACTATCAAACTCTCTCTTACAAACTATCAAACTCTCTCTTACAAACTATCAAACTCTCTCTCATGAACTATCAAACTCTCTCTCACAAACTATCAAACTCTCTCTCATGAACTATCAAACTCTCTCTCACAAACTATCAAACTCTCTCTTACAAACTATCAAACTCTCTCTCATGAACTATCAAACTCTCACGCATGAACTATCAAACTCTCTCTCACAAACTATCAAACTCTCTCTTACAAACTATCAAACTCTCTCTCATGAACTATCAAACTCTCACGCATGAACTATCAAACTCTCTCTTACAAACTATCAAACTCTCTCTCATGAACTATCAAACTCTCTCTCACAAACTATCAAACTCTCTCTTACAAACTATCAAACTCTCTCTCATGAACTATCAAACTCTCTCTCACAAACTATCAAACTCTCTCTTACAAACTATCAAACTCTCTCTCATGAACTATCAAACTCTCTCTTACAAACTATCAAACTCTCTCTTACAAACTATCAAACTCTCTCTCATGAACTATCAAACTCTCTCTTACAAACTATCAAACTCTCTCTCATGAACTATCAAACTCTCTCTTACAAACTATCAAACTCTCTCTTACAAACTATCAAACTCTCTCTTACAAACTATCAAACTCTCTCTCATGAACTATCAAACTCTCTCTTACAAACTATCAAACTCTCTCTCATGAACTATCAAACTCTCTCTTACAAACTATCAAACTCTCTCTCATGAACTATCAAACTCTCTCTTACAAACTATCAAACTCTCTCTTACAAACTATCAAACTCTCTCACACAAACTATCAAACTCTCTCTTACAAACTATCAAACTCTCTCTTACAAACTATCAAACTCTCTCTCATGAACTATCAAACTCTCTCTCACAAACTATCAAACCCTCACGCATGAACTATCAAACTCTCTCTTACAAACTATCAAACTCTCACGCATGAACTATCAAACTGTCTCACACAAACTATCAAACTCTCACGCATGAACTATCAAACTCTCACGCATGAACTATCAAACTCTCTCTCACAAACTACCAAACTCTCACGCATGAACTATCAAACTCTCACAAACTATCAAACTCTCTCTTACAAACTATCAAACTCTCACGCATGAACTATCAAACTCTCTCTCATGAACTATCAAACTCTCTCACACAAACTATCAAACTCTCACGCATGAACTATCAAACTCTCTCTTACAAACTATCAAACTCTCACGCATGAACTATCAAACTCTCTCTCACTCACAAACTATCAAACTATCTCTCACAAACTATCAAACTCTCACGCATGAACTATCAAACTCTCTCTTACAAACTATCAAACTCTCACGCATGAACTATCAAACTCTCTCTCACAAACTACCAAACTCTCACGCATGAACTATCAAACTCTCTCTTACAAACTATCAAACTCTCACGCATGAACTATCAAACTCTCTCTTACAAACTATCAAACTCTCTCACACAAACTATCAAACTCTCTCTTACAAACTATCAAACTCTCTCTTACAAACTATCAAACTCTCACGCATGAACTATCAAACTCTCTCACACGAACTATCAAACTCTCACGCATGAAATATCAAACTCTCTCTTACAAACTACCAAACTCTCACGCATGAACTATCAAACTCTCTCTTACAAACTACCAAACTCTCACGCATGAACTATCAAACTCTCTCTTACAAACTACCAAACTCTCACGCATGAACTATCAAACTCTCTCTTACAAACTACCAAACTCTCACGCATGAACTATCAAACTCTCTCTTACAAACTATCAAACTCTCACGCATGAACTATCAAACTCTCTCTTACAAACTATCAAACTCTCACGCATGAACTATCAAACTCTCTCTTACAAACTATCAAACTCTCTCTTACAAACTATCAAACTCTCTCTCATGAACTATCAAACTCTCTCTCACTCACAAACTATCAAACTCTCTCTTACAAACTATCAAACTCTCACGCATGAACTATCAAACTCTCTCTTAGAAACTATCAAACTCTCTCTCACAAACTATCAAACTCTCTCACACAAACTATCAAACTCTCTCTTACAAACTATCAAACTCTATCTCATGAACTATCAAACTCTCTCACACAAACTATCAAACTCTCTCTTACAAACTATCAAACTCTCACGCATGAACTATCAAACTCTCTCTCACAAACTATCAAAATCTCTCTTACAAACTATCAAACTCTCACGCATGAACTATCAAACTCTCTCTTACAAACTATCAAACTCTCACGCATGAACTATCAAACTCTCTCTCACAAACTATCAAACTCTCACGCATGAACTATCAAACTCTCTCTCACAAACTATCAAACTCTCTCTCACAAACTATCAAACTCTCACGCATGAACTATCAAACTCTCTCTCACAAACTATCAAACTCTCTCTTACAAACTATCAAACTCTCTCATGAACTATCAAACTCTTTCTCATGAACTATCAAACTCTCTCTTACAAACTATCAAACTCTCACGCATGAACTATCAAACTCTCTCTTACAAACTATCAAACTCTCACGCATGAACTATCAAACTGTCTCACACAAACTATCAAACTCTCACGCATGAACTATCAAACTCTCACGCATGAACTATCAAACTCTCTCTCACAAACTACCAAACTCTCACGCATGAACTATCAAACTCTCACAAACTATCAAACTCTCTCTTACAAACTATCAAACTCTCACGCATGAACTATCAAACTCTCTCTCATGAACTATCAAACTCTCTCACACAAACTATCAAACTCTCACGCATGAACTATCAAACTCTCTCTTACAAACTATCAAACTCTCACGCATGAACTATCAAACTCTCTCTCACTCACAAACTATCAAACTATCTCTCACAAACTATCAAACTCTCACGCATGAACTATCAAACTCTCTCTTACAAACTATCAAACTCTCACGCATGAACTATCAAACTCTCTCTCACAAACTACCAAACTCTCACGCATGAACTATCAAACTCTCTCTTACAAACTATCAAACTCTCACGCATGAACTATCAAACTCTCTCACACAAACTATCAAACTCTCTCTTACAAACTATCAAACTCTCTCTTACAAACTATCAAACTCTCACGCATGAACTATCAAACTCTCTCACACGAACTATCAAACTCTCACGCATGAAATATCAAACTCTCTCTTACAAACTACCAAACTCTCACGCATGAACTATCAAACTCTCTCTTACAAACTACCAAACTCTCACGCATGAACTATCAAACTCTCTCTTACAAACTACCAAACTCTCACGCATGAACTATCAAACTCTCTCTTACAAACTATCAAACTCTCACGCATGAACTATCAAACTCTCTCTTACAAACTATCAAACTCTCACGCATGAACTATCAAACTCTCTCTTACAAACTATCAAACTCTCTCTTACAAACTATCAAACTCTCTCTCATGAACTATCAAACTCTCTCTCACTCACAAACTATCAAACTCTCTCTCACAAACTATCAAACTCTCACGCATGAACTATCAAACTCTCTCTTACAAACTATCAAACTCTCTCTTACAAACTATCAAACTCTCTCTCATGAACTATCAAACTCTCTCTCACTCACAAACTATCAAACTCTCTCTCACAAACTATCAAACTCTCACGCATGAACTATCAAACTCTCTCTTAGAAACTATCAAACTCTCTCTCACAAACTATCAAACTCTCTCACACAAACTATCAAACTCTCTCTTACAAACTATCAAACTCTCTCTCATGAACTATCAAACTCTCTCACACAAACTATCAAACTCTCTCTTACAAACTATCAAACTCTCACGCATGAACTATCAAACTCTCTCTCACAAACTATCAAAATCTCTCTTACAAACTATCAAACTCTCACGCATGAACTATCAAACTCTCTCTTACAAACTATCAAACTCTCACGCATGAACTATCAAACTCTCTCTCACAAACTATCAAACTCTCACGCATGAACTATCAAACTCTCTCTCACAAACTATCAAACTCTCTCTCACAAACTATCAAACTCTCACGCATGAACTATCAAACTCTCTCTCACAAACTATCAAACTCTCTCTTACAAACTATCAAACTCTCTCTCACAAACTATCAAACTCTCACGCATGAACTATCAAACTCTCTCTTACAAACTATCAAACTCTCTCTCACAAACTATCAAACTCTCACGCATGAACTATCAAACTCTCTCTTACAAACTATCAAACGCTCTCTCATGAACTATCAAACTCTCTCTCACAAACTATCAAACTCTCTCTCACAAACTATCAAACTCTCTCTTACAAACTATCAAACGCTCTCTCATGAACTATCAAACTCTCTCTCACAAACTATCAAACTCTCTCTCACAAACTATCAAACTCTCTCTCACAAACTATCAAACTCTCTCTCACAAACTATCAAACTCTCATGCATGAACTATCAAACTCTCTCTTACAAACTATCAAACTCTCTCTCACAAACTATCAAACTCTCACGCATGAACTATCAAACTCTCTCTTACAAACTATCAAACCCTCACACATGAACTATCAAACTCTCTCTCACAAACTACCAAAATCTCACGCATGAACTATCAAACTCTCACGCATGAACTATCAAACTCTCTCTTACAAACTACCAAACTCTCACGCATGAACTATCAAACTCTCACGCATGAACTATCAAACTCTCTCTTACAAACTATCAAACTCTCACGCATGAACTATCAAACTCTCTCTCACAAACTATCAAACTCTCTCTTACAAACTATCAAACTCTCTCTTACAAACTATCAAACTCTCTCTCATGAACTATCAGACTCTCTCTTACAAACTATCAAACTCTCTCTTACAAACTATCAAAGTCTCTCTCATGAACTATCAAACTCTCTCTTACAAACTATCAAACTCTCTCTTACAAACTATCAAACTCTCTCTCATGAACTATCAAACTCTCTCTTACAAACTATCAAACTCTCTCTCACAAACTATCAAACTCTCTCTTACAAACTATCAAACTCTCTCTCACAAACTATCAAACTCTCTCTTACAAACTATCAAACGCTCTCTCATGAACTATCAAACTCTCTCTCATGAACTATCAAACTCTCTCTCACAAACTATCAAACTCTCACGCATGAACTATCAAACTCTCTCTTACAAACTATCAAACCCTCACGCATGAACTATCAAACTCTCTCTCACAAACTACCAAACTCTCACGCATGAACTATCAAACTCTCACGCATGAACTATCAAACTCTCTCTTACAAACTATCAAACTCTCACGCATGAACTATCAAACTCTCTCTTACAAACTATCAAACCCTCACGCATGAACTATCAAACTCTCTCTTACAAACTATCAAACTCTCACGCATGAACTATCAAACTCTCTCTTACAAACTATCAAACTCTCACGCATGAACTATCAAACTCTCTCTTACAAACTATCAAACCCTCACGCATGAACTATCAAACTCTCTCTTACAAACTATCAAACTCTCACGCATGAACTATCAAACTCTCTCTCACAAACTATCAAACTCTCTCTTACAAACTATCAAACTCTCTCTTACAAACTATCAAACTCTCTCTCATGAACTATCAGACTCTCTCTTACAAACTATCAAACTCTCTCTTACAAACTATCAAAGTCTCTCTCATGAACTATCAAACTCTCTCTTACAAACTATCAAACTCTCTCTTACAAACTATCAAACTCTCTCTCACAAACTATCAAACTCTCTCTTACAAACTATCAAACTCTCTCTCACAAACTATCAAACTCTCTCTTACAAACTATCAAACGCTCTCTCATGAACTATCAAACTCTCTCTCATGAACTATCAAACTCTCTCTCACAAACTATCAAACTCTCACGCATGAACTATCAAACTCTCTCTTACAAACTATCAAACCCTCACGCATGAACTATCAAACTCTCTCTCACAAACTACCAAACTCTCACGCATGAACTATCAAACTCTCACGCATGAACTATCAAACTCTCTCTTACAAACTATCAAACTCTCACGCATGAACTATCAAACTCTCTCTTACAAACTATCAAACCCTCACGCATGAACTATCAAACTCTCTCTTACAAACTATCAAACCCTCACGCATGAACTATCAAACTCTCTCTCACAAACTACCAAACTCTCACGCATGAACTATCAAACTCTCACGCATGAACTATCAAACTCTCTCTTACAAACTATCAAACTCTCACGCATGAACTATCAAACTCTCTCTTACAAACTATCAAACCCTCACGCATGAACTATCAAACTCTCTCTTACAAACTATCAAACTCTCACGCATGAACTATCAAACTCTCTCTCACAAACTATCAAACTCTCTCTTACAAACTATCAAACTCTCTCTTACAAACTATCAAACTCTCTCTCATGAACTATCAGACTCTCTCTTACAAACTATCAAACTCTCTCTTACAAACTATCAAAGTCTCTCTCATGAACTATCAAACTCTCTCTTACAAACTATCAAACTCTCTCTTACAAACTATCAAACTCTCTCTCATGAACTATCAAACTCTCTCTTACAAACTATCAAACTCTCTCTCACAAACTATCAAACTCTCTCTTACAAACTATCAAACTCTCTCTCACAAACTATCAAACTCTCTCTTACAAACTATCAAACGCTCTCTCATGAACTAACAAACTCTCTCTCATGAACTATCAAACTCTCTCTTACAAACTATCAAACCCTCACGCATGAACTATCAAACTCTCTCTCACAAACTACCAAACTCTCACGCATGAACTATCAAACTCTCACGCATGAACTATCAAACTCTCTCTTACAAACTATCAAACTCTCACGCATGAACTATCAAACTCTCTCTTACAAACTATCAAACCCTCACGCATGAACTATCAAACTCTCTCTTACAAACTATCAAACTCTCACGCATGAACTATCAAACTCTCTCTTACAAACTATCAAACTCTCACGCATGAACTATCAAACTCTCTCTTACAAACTATCAAACTCTCACGCATGAACTATCAAACTCTCTCTTACAAAACTACCAAACTCTCACGCATGAACTATCAAACTCTCTCTTACAAACTATCAAACTCTCACGCATGAACTATCAAACTCTCTCTCACAAACTATCAAACTCTCTCTTACAAACTATCAAACTCTCTCTTACAAACTATCAAACTCTCTCTTACAAACTACCAAACTCTCACGCATGAACTATCAAACTCTCTCTTACAAACTATCAAACTCTCACGCATGAACTATCAAACTCTCTCTTACAAACTACCAAACTCTCTCTTACAAACTATCAAAGTCTCTCTCATGAACTATCAAACTCTCTCTTACAAACTATCAAACTCTCTCTTACAAACTATCAAACGCTCTCTCATGAACTATCAAACTCTCTCTCACAAACTATCAAACTCTCTCTCATGAACTATCAAACTCTCTCTCACAAACTATCAAACTCTCACGCATGAACTATCAAACTCTCTCTTACAAACTATCAAACTCTCACGCATGAACTATCAAACTCTCTCTCACAAACTATCAAACTCTCTCTCATGAACTATCAAACTCTCTCTCACAAACTATCAAACTCTCACGCATGAACTATCAAACTCTCTCTTACAAACTATCAAACTCTCTCTCATGAACTATCAAACTCTCTCTCACAAACTATCAAACTCTCACGCATGAACTATCAAACTCTCTCTTACAAACTATCAAACTCTCACGCATGAACTATCAAACTCTCTCTTACAAACTATCAAACTCTCACGCATGAACTATCAAACTCTCTCTTACAAACTACCAAACTCTCACGCATGAACTATCAAACTCTCACGCATGAACTATCAAACTCTCTCTCACAAACTACCAAACTCTCACGCATGAACTATCAAACTCTCACGCATGAACTATCAAACTCTCTCTTACAAACTACCAAACTCTCACGCATGAACTATCAAACTCTCTCTTACAAACTATCAAACTCTCACGCATGAACTATCAAACTCTCTCTCACAAACTATCAAACTCTCTCTTACAAACTATCAAACTCTCTCTCATGAACTATCAGACTCTCTCTTACAAACTATCAAACTCTCTCTTACAAACTATCAAAGTCTCTCTCATGAACTATCAAACTCTCTCTTACAAACTATCAAACTCTCTCTTACAAACTATCAAACTCTCTCTCATGAACTATCAAACTCTCTCTTACAAACTATCAAACTCTCTCTTACAAACTATCAAACTCTCTCTTACAAACTATCAAACTCTCTCTTACAAACTATCAAACTCTCTCTCATGAACTATCAAACTCTCTCTCATGAACTATCAAACTCTCTCTTACAAACTATCAAACTCTCTCTTACAAACTATCAAACTCTCTCTCACAAACTATCAAACTCTCTCTTACAAACTATCAAACTCTCTCTCATGAACTATCAAACTCTCTCTCATGAACTATCAAACTCTCTCTCTTGAACTATCAAACTCTCTCTCACTCACAAACTATCAAACTCTCTCTTACAAACTATCAAACTCTCTCTTACAAACTATCAAACTCTCTCACACAAACTATCAAACTCTCATGCATGAACTATCAAACTCTCACGCATGAACTATCAAACTCTCTCTTACAAACTACCAAACTCTCACGCATGAACTATCAAACTCTCTCTTACAAACTACCAAACTCTCACGCATGGACTATCAAACTCTCTCTTACAAACTATTAAACTCTCTCTCACAAACTATCAAACTCTCTCTTACAAACTATCAAACTCTCTCTTACAAACTATCAAACTCTCACGCATGAACTATCAAACTCTCTCTTACAAACTATCAAACTCTCACGCATGAACTATCAAACTCTCTCTTACAAACTACCAAACTCTCACGCATGAACTATCAAACTCTCTCTTACAAACTATTAAACTCTCTCTCACAAACTATCAAACTCTCTCTTACAAACTATCAAACTCTCTCTTACAAACTATCAAACTCTCACGCATGAACTATCAAACTCTCTCTTACAAACTACCAAACTTTCACGCATGAACTATCAAACTCTCTCTTACAAACTATCAAACTCTCTCTCATGAACTATCAAACTCTCTCTCACAAACTATCAAACTCTCACGCATGAACTATCAAACTCTCTCTTACAAACTATCAAACTCTCTCTCATGAACTATCAAACTCTCTCTCACAAACTATCAAACTCTCACGCATGAACTATCAAACTCTCTCTTACAAACTATCAAACTCTCACGCATGAACTATCAAACTCTCTCTTACAAACTATCAAACTCTCACGCATGAACTATCAAACTCTCTCTTACAAACTACCAAACTCTCACGCATGAACTATCAAACTCTCACGCATGAACTATCAAACTCTCTCTCACAAACTACCAAACTCTCACGCATGAACTATCAAACTCTCACGCATGAACTATCAAACTCTCTCTTACAAACTACCAAACTCTCACGCATGAACTATCAAACTCTCTCTTACAAACTATCAAACTCTCACGCATGAACTATCAAACTCTCTCTCACAAACTATCAAACTCTCTCTTACAAACTATCAAACTCTCTCTTACAAACTATCAAACTCTCTCTCATGAACTATCAAACTCTCTCTTACAAACTATCAAACTCTCTCTTACAAACTATCAAACTCTCTCTTACAAACTATCAAACTCTCTCTTACAAACTATCAAACTCTCTCTCATGAACTATCAAACTCTCTCTCATGAACTATCAAACTCTCTCTTACAAACTATCAAACTCTCTCTTACAAACTATCAAACTCTCTCTCACAAACTATCAAACTCTCTCTTACAAACTATCAAACTCTCTCTCATGAACTATCAAACTCTCTCTCATGAACTATCAAACTCTCTCTCTTGAACTATCAAACTCTCTCTCACTCACAAACTATCAAACTCTCTCTTACAAACTATCAAACTCTCTCTTACAAACTATCAAACTCTCTCACACAAACTATCAAACTCTCATGCATGAACTATCAAACTCTCACGCATGAACTATCAAACTCTCTCTTACAAACTACCAAACTCTCACGCATGAACTATCAAACTCTCTCTTACAAACTACCAAACTCTCACGCATGGACTATCAAACTCTCTCTTACAAACTATTAAACTCTCTCTCACAAACTATCAAACTCTCTCTTACAAACTATCAAACTCTCTCTTACAAACTATCAAACTCTCACGCATGAACTATCAAACTCTCTCTTACAAACTATCAAACTCTCACGCATGAACTATCAAACTCTCTCTTACAAACTACCAAACTCTCACGCATGAACTATCAAACTCTCTCTTACAAACTATTAAACTCTCTCTCACAAACTATCAAACTCTCTCTTACAAACTATCAAACTCTCTCTTACAAACTATCAAACTCTCTCTTACAAACTATCAAACTCTCACGCATGAACTATCAAACTCTCTCTCACAAACTATCAAACTCTCTCTTACAAACTATCAAACTCTCTCTTACAAACTATCAAACTCTCACGCATGAACTATCAAACTCTCTCTTACAAACTACCAAACTTTCACGCATGAACTATCAAACTCTCTCTTACAAACTATCAAACTCTCTCTTACAAACTATCAAACTCTCTCTTACAAACTATCAAACTCTCACGCATGAACTATCAAACTCTCTCTTACAAACTATCAAACTCTCACGCATGAACTATCAAACTCTCTCTTACAAACTACCAAACTTTCACGCATGAACTATCAAACTCTCTCTTACAAACTACCAAACTTTCACGCATGAACTATCAAACTCTCTCTTACAAACTATTAAACTCTCTCTCACAAACTATCAAACTCTCTCTTACAAACTATCAAACTCTCTCTTACAAACTATCAAACTCTCACGCATGAACTATCAAACTCTCTCTTACAAACTACCAAACTTTCACGCATGAACTATCAAACTCTCTCTTACAAACTATCAAACTCTCACGCATGAACTATCAAACTCTCTCTCACAAACTATCAAACTCTCTCTTACAAACTATCAAACTCTCTCTTACAAACTATTAAACTCTCTCTCACAAACTATCAAACTCTCTCTTACAAACCATCAAACTCTCTCTTACAAACTATCAAACTCTCACGCATGAACTATCAAACTCTCTCTTACAAACTATCAAACTCTCTCTTACAAACTATCAAACTCTCTCTTACAAACTACCAAACTCTCACGCATGAACTATCAAACTCTCTCTTACAAACTATCAAACTCTCACGCATGAACTATCAAACTCTCTCTTACAAACTACCAAACTCTCTCTTACAAACTATCAAAGTCTCTCTCATGAACTATCAAACTCTCTCTTACAAACTATCAAACTCTCTCTTACAAACTATCAAACGCTCTCTCATGAACTATCAAACTCTCTCTCACAAACTATCAAACTCTCTCTCATGAACTATCAAACTCTCTCTCACAAACTATCAAACTCTCACGCATGAACTATCAAACTCTCTCTTACAAACTATCAAACTCTCACGCATGAACTATCAAACTCTCTCTCACAAACTATCAAACTCTCTCTCATGAACTATCAAACTCTCTCTCACAAACTATCAAACTCTCACGCATGAACTATCAAACTCTCTCTTACAAACTATCAAACTCTCTCTCATGAACTATCAAACTCTCTCTCACAAACTATCAAACTCTCACGCATGAACTATCAAACTCTCTCTTACAAACTATCAAACTCTCACGCATGAACTATCAAACTCTCTCTTACAAACTATCAAACTCTCACGCATGAACTATCAAACTCTCTCTTACAAACTACCAAACTCTCACGCATGAACTATCAAACTCTCACGCATGAACTATCAAACTCTCTCTCACAAACTACCAAACTCTCACGCATGAACTATCAAACTCTCACGCATGAACTATCAAACTCTCTCTTACAAACTACCAAACTCTCACGCATGAACTATCAAACTCTCTCTTACAAACTATCAAACTCTCACGCATGAACTATCAAACTCTCTCTCACAAACTATCAAACTCTCTCTTACAAACTATCAAACTCTCTCTCATGAACTATCAGACTCTCTCTTACAAACTATCAAACTCTCTCTTACAAACTATCAAAGTCTCTCTCATGAACTATCAAACTCTCTCTTACAAACTATCAAACTCTCTCTTACAAACTATCAAACTCTCTCTCATGAACTATCAAACTCTCTCTTACAAACTATCAAACTCTCTCTTACAAACTATCAAACTCTCTCTTACAAACTATCAAACTCTCTCTTACAAACTATCAAACTCTCTCTCATGAACTATCAAACTCTCTCTCATGAACTATCAAACTCTCTCTTACAAACTATCAAACTCTCTCTTACAAACTATCAAACTCTCTCTCACAAACTATCAAACTCTCTCTTACAAACTATCAAACTCTCTCTCATGAACTATCAAACTCTCTCTCATGAACTATCAAACTCTCTCTCTTGAACTATCAAACTCTCTCTCACTCACAAACTATCAAACTCTCTCTTACAAACTATCAAACTCTCTCTTACAAACTATCAAACTCTCTCACACAAACTATCAAACTCTCATGCATGAACTATCAAACTCTCACGCATGAACTATCAAACTCTCTCTTACAAACTACCAAACTCTCACGCATGAACTATCAAACTCTCTCTTACAAACTACCAAACTCTCACGCATGGACTATCAAACTCTCTCTTACAAACTATTAAACTCTCTCTCACAAACTATCAAACTCTCTCTTACAAACTATCAAACTCTCTCTTACAAACTATCAAACTCTCACGCATGAACTATCAAACTCTCTCTTACAAACTATCAAACTCTCACGCATGAACTATCAAACTCTCTCTTACAAACTACCAAACTCTCACGCATGAACTATCAAACTCTCTCTTACAAACTATTAAACTCTCTCTCACAAACTATCAAACTCTCTCTTACAAACTATCAAACTCTCTCTTACAAACTATCAAACTCTCACGCATGAACTATCAAACTCTCTCTTACAAACTACCAAACTTTCACGCATGAACTATCAAACTCTCTCTTACAAACTATCAAACTCTCTCTCATGAACTATCAAACTCTCTCTCACAAACTATCAAACTCTCACGCATGAACTATCAAACTCTCTCTTACAAACTATCAAACTCTCTCTCATGAACTATCAAACTCTCTCTCACAAACTATCAAACTCTCACGCATGAACTATCAAACTCTCTCTTACAAACTATCAAACTCTCACGCATGAACTATCAAACTCTCTCTTACAAACTATCAAACTCTCACGCATGAACTATCAAACTCTCTCTTACAAACTACCAAACTCTCACGCATGAACTATCAAACTCTCACGCATGAACTATCAAACTCTCTCTCACAAACTACCAAACTCTCACGCATGAACTATCAAACTCTCACGCATGAACTATCAAACTCTCTCTTACAAACTACCAAACTCTCACGCATGAACTATCAAACTCTCTCTTACAAACTATCAAACTCTCACGCATGAACTATCAAACTCTCTCTCACAAACTATCAAACTCTCTCTTACAAACTATCAAACTCTCTCTTACAAACTATCAAACTCTCTCTCATGAACTATCAAACTCTCTCTTACAAACTATCAAACTCTCTCTTACAAACTATCAAACTCTCTCTTACAAACTATCAAACTCTCTCTTACAAACTATCAAACTCTCTCTTACAAACTATCAAACTCTCTCTCATGAACTATCAAACTCTCTCTCATGAACTATCAAACTCTCTCTTACAAACTATCAAACTCTCTCTTACAAACTATCAAACTCTCTCTCACAAACTATCAAACTCTCTCTTACAAACTATCAAACTCTCTCTCATGAACTATCAAACTCTCTCTCATGAACTATCAAACTCTCTCTCTTGAACTATCAAACTCTCTCTCACTCACAAACTATCAAACTCTCTCTTACAAACTATCAAACTCTCTCTTACAAACTATCAAACTCTCTCACACAAACTATCAAACTCTCATGCATGAACTATCAAACTCTCACGCATGAACTATCAAACTCTCTCTTACAAACTACCAAACTCTCACGCATGAACTATCAAACTCTCTCTTACAAACTACCAAACTCTCACGCATGGACTATCAAACTCTCTCTTACAAACTATTAAACTCTCTCTCACAAACTATCAAACTCTCTCTTACAAACTATCAAACTCTCTCTTACAAACTATCAAACTCTCACGCATGAACTATCAAACTCTCTCTTACAAACTATCAAACTCTCACGCATGAACTATCAAACTCTCTCTTACAAACTACCAAACTCTCACGCATGAACTATCAAACTCTCTCTTACAAACTATTAAACTCTCTCTCACAAACTATCAAACTCTCTCTTACAAACTATCAAACTCTCTCTTACAAACTATCAAACTCTCTCTTACAAACTATCAAACTCTCACGCATGAACTATCAAACTCTCTCTCACAAACTATCAAACTCTCTCTTACAAACTATCAAACTCTCTCTTACAAACTATCAAACTCTCACGCATGAACTATCAAACTCTCTCTTACAAACTACCAAACTTTCACGCATGAACTATCAAACTCTCTCTTACAAACTATCAAACTCTCTCTTACAAACTATCAAACTCTCTCTTACAAACTATCAAACTCTCACGCATGAACTATCAAACTCTCTCTTACAAACTATCAAACTCTCACGCATGAACTATCAAACTCTCTCTTACAAACTACCAAACTTTCACGCATGAACTATCAAACTCTCTCTTACAAACTACCAAACTTTCACGCATGAACTATCAAACTCTCTCTTACAAACTATTAAACTCTCTCTCACAAACTATCAAACTCTCTCTTACAAACTATCAAACTCTCTCTTACAAACTATCAAACTCTCACGCATGAACTATCAAACTCTCTCTTACAAACTACCAAACTTTCACGCATGAACTATCAAACTCTCTCTTACAAACTATCAAACTCTCACGCATGAACTATCAAACTCTCTCTCACAAACTATCAAACTCTCTCTTACAAACTATCAAACTCTCTCTTACAAACTATTAAACTCTCTCTCACAAACTATCAAACTCTCTCTTACAAACCATCAAACTCTCTCTTACAAACTATCAAACTCTCACGCATGAACTATCAAACTCTCTCTTACAAACTATCAAACTCTCTCTTACAAACTATCAAAATCTCTCTTACAAACTATCAAACTCTCACGCATGAACTATCAAACTCTTTCTTACAAACTATCAAACTCTCACGCATGAACTATCAAACTCTCTCACACAAACTATCAAACTCTCATGCATGAACTATCAAACTCTCACGCATGAACTATCAAACTCTCTCTTACAAACTATCAAACTCTCTCTTACAAACTATCAAACTCTCTCTTACAAACTATCAAACTCTCACGCATGAACTATCAAACTCTCTCACACAAACTATCAAACTCTCATGCATGAACTATCAAACTCTCACGCATGAACTATCAAACTCTCTCTTACAAACTATCAAACTCTCTCTTACAAACTATCAAACTCTCTCTCACAAACTACCAAACTCTCACGCATGAACTATCAAACTCTCTCTTAAAAACTATCAAACTCTCACGCATGAACTATCAAACTCTCTCTTACAAACTATCAAACTCTCACGCATGAACTATCAAACTCTCTCTTACAAACTACCAAACTCTCACGCATGAACTATCAAACTCTCTCTTACAAACTATCAAACTCTCACGCATGAACTATCAAACTCTCTCTTACAAACTATCAAACTCTCACGCATGAACTATCAAACTCTCTCTTACAAACTATCAAACTCTCTCTTACAAACTATCAAACTCTCACGCATGAACTATCAAACTCTCTCTTACAAACTATCAAACTCTCTCTTACAAACTATCAAACCCTCACGCATGAACTATCAAACTCTCTCTTACAAACTATCAAACTCTCTCTTACAAACTACCAACCTCTCTCTCATGAACTATCAAACTCTCTCTTACAAACTACCAACCTCTCTCTCATGAACTATCAAACTCTCTCTTACAAACTATCAAACTCTCACGCATGAACTAATAAACTCTCTCTTACAAACTATCAAACTCTCTCTTACAAACTACCAAACTCTCACGCATGAACTAATAAACTCTCTCTTACAAACTATCAAACTCTCACGCATGAACTATCAAACTCTCACGCATGAACTAATAAACTCTCTCTTACAAACTATCAAACTCTCACGCATGAACTAATAAACTCTCTCTTACAAACTATCAAACTCTCACGCATGAACTAATAAACTCTCTCTTACAAACTATCAAACTCTCTCTTACAAACTACCAAACTCTCACGCATGAACTAATAAACTCTCTCTTACAAACTATCAAACTCTCACGCATGAACTATCAAACTCTCTCTTACAAACTATCAAACTCTCACGCATGAACTATCAAACTCTCTCTCACAAACTACCAAACTCTCTCTCATGAACTATCAAACTCTCACACAAACTATCAAACTCTTTCTCATGAACTATCAAACTCTCTCTCACTCACAAACTACCAAACTCTCTCTCATGAACTATCAAACTCTCTCTCACTCACAAACTATCAAACTCTCTCTCATGAACTATCAAACTCTCACGAACTATCAAACTCTCTCTTACGAACTATCAAACTCTCTCACACAAACTATCAAACTCTCTCTCACAAACTATCAAACTCTCTCTTACAAACTATCAAACTCTCTCACACAAACTATCAAACTCTCTCTTACGAACTATCAAACTCTCTCACACAAACTATCAAACTCTCTCTTACAAACTATCAAACTCTCACGCATGAACTAATAAACTCTCTCTTACAAACTATCAAACTCTCTCTTACAAACTATCAAACCCTCTCTCATGAACTATCAAACTCTCTCTCATGAACTATCAAACTCTCTCTCACAAACTACCAAACTCTCTCTCATGAACTATCAAACTCTCACACAAACTATCAAACTCTTTTTCATGAACTATCAAACTCTCTCTCATGAACTATCAAACTCTCTCTCACTCACAAACTATCAAACTCTCTCTCATGAACTATCAAACTCTCACGCATGAACTATCAAACTCTCTCTCATGAACTATCAAACTCTCTCTCATGAACTATCAAACTCTCACGCATGAACTATCAAACTCTCTCTCATGAACTATCAAACTCTCTCTCATGAACTATCAAACTCTCTCTCACTCACAAACTATCAAACTCTCTCTCATGAACTATCAAACTCTCTCTCACTCACAAACTATCAAACTCTCTCTCATGAACTATCAAACTCTCTCTCATGAACTATCAAACTCTCTCTCACTCACAAACTATCAAACTCTCTCTCATGAACTATCAAACTCTCACGCATGAACTATCAAACTCTCTCTCATGAACTATCAAACTCTCTCTCATGAACTATCAAACTCTCACGCATGAACTATCAAACTCTCTCTCATGAACTATCAAACTCTCACGCATGAACTATCAAACTCTCTCTCACTCACAAACTACCAAACTCTTTCTCATGAACTATCAAACTCTCTCTACAAACTATCAAACTCTCACGCATGAACTATCAAACTCTCTCTCATGAACTATCAAACTCTTTCTCATGAACTATCAAACTCTCTCTTACAAATTATCAAACTCTCACGCATGAACTATCAAACTCTCACGCATGAACTATCAAACTCTCTCATGAAATATCAAACTCTCTCTCATGAACTATCAAACTCTCTCTCACTCACAAACTACCAAACTCTCTCTTACGAACTATCAAACTCTCTCTCACAAACTACCAAACTCTCTCTCATGAACTATCAAACTCTCTCTACAAACTATCAAACTCTCACGCATGAACTATCAAACTCTCTCTTACAAACTATCAAACTCTCTCTCATGAACTATCAAACTCTTTCTCATGAACTATCAAACTCTCTCTTACAAACTATCAAACTCTCACGCATGAACTATCAAACTCTCTCTTACAAACTATCAAACTCTCTCTCATGAACTATCAAACTCTTTCTCATGAACTATCAAACTCTCTCTTACAAACTATCAAACTCTCACGCATGAACTATCAAACTCTCACGCATGAACTATCAAACTCTCTCATGAACTATCAAACTCTCTCTCATGAACTATCAAACTCTCTCTTACAAACTATCAAACTCTCACGCATGAACTATCAAACTCTCTCTACAAACTATCAAACTCTCTCATGAACTATCAAACTCTTTCTCATGAACTATCAAACTCTCTCATGAACTATCAAACTCTCTCTCATGAACTATCAAACTCTCTCTTACAAACTATCAAACTCTCACGCATGAACTATCAAACTCTCTCTACAAACTATCAAACTCTCTCATGAACTATCAAACTCTCTCTTACAAACTATCAAACTCTCACGCATGAACTATCAAACTCTCACGTATGAACTATCAAACTCTCTTACAAACTATCAAACTCTCTTATGAACTATCAAACTCTCTCTTACAAACTATCAAACTCTCACGCATGAACTATCAAACTCTCTCACACGAACTATCAAACTCTCACGCATGAACTATCAAACTCTCTCTCACAAACTATCAAACTCTCTCACACAAACTATCAAACTCTCACGCATGAACTATCAGACTCTCTCTTACAAACTATCAAACTCTCACGCATGAACTATCAAACTCTCTCTTACAAACTATCTAACTCTGTGGCTGATCGGTGTATTTGTTATAAAGCATAAAAATCCTTTAATAAAGTGAAAAAGCTATGTCTTCTTATAAACGTCAATAAGATATGTGGTTATACAACATGCTGGAAGTTATATACAGTACATTACACATGCACAAGATACAAAATAATACAATTTCAATGGAATATTTGAGATAATATGAAAAACACTTGTAAAGTTACAAGGTTAAAATATATAAGAAACTTTCTTTTGAGAAAAAAATATGGAGGTTGATCACACATCTTCACACAGCCAATCTGTTTGGGTGTAAACATTTAAAAAATAAAACGTCCATTGCATAAGTATGACTTAAACAACACACTTAATTAGCTTCTGCTGCATTAAAATTGAATGTTGCTTCTGTTATAATGCATTATACTCTTAAGTATAACTATGAAGGGGAAGTATTATAATGTATTATTAATGTAGTTATAATTATTTATGATAAGTTATAACTTACAAGGTGTATGAGACATTATGAATGCATTATAATGCATGTAAATTGTCTTAACAATACATTATATATATGGGCTTCATAGAAATTATTTCTAACATTTCCCTATGCGTTCCACCAAAGAAAGAAAGTAAAATGATTTGTAACAATATGAATGTAAGTAAATGATTACCATTTTAGTTTTTGGCCAATCTAACCATTCCTAACTGTCAATATTTTCCTACATTACAACAGCTAGTTTGAACAAAATCATTTTGACATAGTAAACACAAAAATGTCTTGTCATTTATAGTCATTTACATATACCTGGGTAAGAACAGTATTGCCTTGGGTCCATTAATTCAGCAACTAATGCAACTAAATGCTGCATTAAGTGACTATTGGCCACTTTTGCCTAATTAAAACATTCCAAGGGTTTGTTCCTTGGCAGATAATACATGAGATCTAAATTATTCATATTCACTAGTCCCTATTAGAATGCCAAGCTCTCCTGTGCTACAAATCTGTTGCTGTGAATACACCACCTCCAACCATCTGTCGGATATCTCTTGATCCCCACACACTCACACACCTTCTGCAGTTGCCTTCATGGCTCCACTTGGTGCGTCAATCCTTGAGTCTAGTAACTTTAATGTGATATAGTTACTCTAGTCATTTCTAAATGCAATAGATTGTCTGCACAGACAGTATGAAGAATAACTCACACCATAAGACCACATACTTGCTTATTTCAACAAGGTTATCAATTCTATCTTTCAACTTCTCTCTATCGCTCTCTCTCTCCATTTCTAAATATTGCTCTCTCTCAGCCCCCCTCTAATTTCAGAAAAATTCTACAGCTGTGCTGAGCTAGAGGGGTAGGGAAAGCAATAGAAAGAGAGAGGAGAAACTGAGACATGGGAGACTTCATGCATAATGCATCCATGTCCAGCCAAGCAATCACTACTCCTTTCCTCTGGGGATGTATGAAGCACCCAGCTAAAATGAATTTCTTCTTTTTAGAGGGGAGGGCAGAAATATATAAGCATTTAAAATTTTTGCAAATTTCAGTAATACAATGAATAGAGAGCAAAAGGGTGAATCAGCATGGATGCATCTTGACAGACTTTAGGGTCTTTGTTCTCTAGTAGGCCAGATTAAAAGCAAAAAGAGAAGTGGGACTTCAATGCGGATTTTTCACATGCATTGTGCAAGATAATTTAATTGCAGTTAAAAGAAGCTATCAGGTGGATTTGTGACCATGCAATGTGGTACTTTGAAATCAGTGGGGATCTCTCAGGGCCAGCAAAGCCTTCTTTGTCAGATTATCAGATTCATCAGCCAATCAGATTGATTTATTTGTTCTTGGTGGGTGTGGTCTTTAGGATATGTCCCGGTCCAGGCCTTCTAGCTGGCCTTGAGAGATGCAATCATGCTTTAAGTGATGTACATTATTTGGAAACGAAGAGCGCGATATCTTGCTGACGAGTCTGCTGTCATCACTGCCACATCAAAGATCCTTATGGATTTAAAAACCTGAGATGTTCTGTATGATTGTGCGATTGATTAATTAAACAGGAATTGAGGGCTGATTTTCACTTCAAGTAAATTGGTAAGTGTTTTTTGTATTGTTTTAGCAACATCAGCAGTTTTCTAAGTGTAAATTAGGCTGCTTTAGCATTCAGTGTCGGTTCATTTTGATGAGTAACCATGTACCCTGATGAAACAAAATTATTGCAAGCAAAATTTAAATCGCAAAAATTATTAGAGAGTTTTTCTTGGTAATAGACATCCTTGGTTGTGGCTTTCGTGCATGGATGTATTTTTTAAATGTCAATAGTTATTATTAGTTGACTGCCATGTAATGTATGAAAGGCATACGGTGTCTTATTCATTGTGAAACTTGTTTTGTTAATGTACTTAAAATGCACGGGCCGCAGCTGTTTTACAAGGGAAAAGAACAAACTAAGAACAAACCTCAACACAGAGGCGTCTGGTGCCTTTAGGATGTTGAAATAAGCATGTGATGTCAGAACAATAGTCAGATCAGAGCTGAAATTTAAAACAACACTGACAATATTAGCAAACATCTCTGAATGCCAGGTATTATTATGAGTAAGTGATCTTAAGCATACACTGAACAAGAGTTTATAGAAGCAATAGAATGCTTTCTGTTCTCATCTACACTACAACTTTAGAGGAAAACGGAAGATTACAGTTATAAGCTAGCTTTATAAAACAATATGGTGGTTGTACCATGACACAATGATGTTCCTGTATCTGAACTAGGAAGAGCATGATGCTAGCAACACCAAGAACGTGGGTTCCTTCTCAGAAAACTTGATAATTGTATTCCTTGAATGCACTTTAAATAACTTTGGATAAAAGTGTGTACCAAATGAATATGTGCAAATGATGGTTAATTAATGGTTATAATCATGTACCATGGTATTTACTTGGTATTCCTAGTTACTTCGTAACCTAACTGAATTACCTACTTAATACACTAACTTAGAGTATACTGTTCGCATATTACAGGAAAAAAAATAATGTTTATGTCTTAATGTTTAAGTATCTGAAAAATAGACATTATGTAGTTTACGTAGAACAAAATCAATCAAGCAGCCAAACAATATAAAATAATAAATGAATATAAATGGACAAATTCAAGAATAAACATAAATTATCAAATAAATGAACATAAACAAATCAATGAATGAACAAACTAATGGATAATCATAAACAAACAAATGAACAAACAATAAAATGAATGAACAAACAAATAAATGAATGGACATAAACAAATGAATGAATGAACATAAACATATAAATGAATGAACATAAATTATTGAATGAGCAAACTAATGATAAAACAATATACAGCATTGAATCAATAAACCCATACAATAATGAACTAATTAGTAACCTAAATTTACATCAATTAAAAAATGAACAAAATAATTAATGATCATAAACAAACAAAATAAAAACAAAACAAATGAATGAATGAACAAACAAATACATGAAAAAACAAATGAATGAATGAACATAAACTAATGAATAAACAAACTAATAATTTAAAGATTCCAATCAACCAACCAATATAACAATGAGTAAATTATTAAAATTAAAAATGAATGAATGAACAAATGAACAAACATGGCTATATATATATATATATATATATATAGCCATGCAGTTCCATTGTTCGTTGCAAAGTATTGCCAGTTTACCCTGCCTTACTGAGAGTTTTTCCATTGCCATTGTTTATTGATTCATTTTATGACCATTGCCTGGTTTTCTGGATTTACTGCTTTTTGGATAACCCTTTGTTTTGTTTGCCTGGTTGAACTGTCTATTTGGTTTATTGGATTTATCTACCTGCTTTACAAATGTCTCTCTGTCTGCTGTTTTGGATTGTTTGCTTGTGTCTTTTAATAAACTTCCTGCACATGGATCCTAACACCATCTCCATGGCCAGTCTGTTACAACATTAATTATCAAACAAAATAAAAAAATTAAATATCATAAACAAACAAATCAACATACAAACAAATTGTAATGTGTGTTATGTTTCCCGATAGTCTTCTAGTTTTGGCCAATAGATGGTGTCATTTCTCACCTTGTGTTTTTCCTTTGGTCTCTGATTGATTGGTTAATTATTTTCACTTGTGCCTCCATTATTTAAAGCCTGCCTTTTTTGTTCAATCATTGATCAGTCTTGGTTCGTTATTCATTCAGAGGTTATCCTGTTTTAAGTTTAGCTCTCTAGATTTTTCTGTTTTGCTCAGATGATATAACTTTATCTACATCCTAAGATTTTGGATTTTTCTTTGCTTTTTTTAATGTTATTTTATGGACTTGTGAATCTGTTCTTTTTCAAATAAAGACTTTATTGTGCTGTCAGCTTTTTTGTATCAAGTGTGCCTTTTTGGAGGAATCTCTGCAACTGAGTTCAAACAAAGACTTCATTCTATGTCAGTGGAGTGGGTTAATTGCCTATCCATTGACACCAGAGGCCAGGTTTGAATCCGGGGTTCAACATGTGTTTGCAAGTCTGAGCCATGGGGATGGACTCCCCGCTGGAACCAGCAATGCCTGATCTTCAGGACCGCCACAAACTCTTTACAACTGTGGAGAGCCAGGTTGCTACAATGGAGAGGCATGAGCAGGCCCTAGCCCAACCAGTAGCTGCAGTAATGCAGCATGACCAGATGCTCACCCAGGTTCAGGTAACTTTGCAGTGCCTGTCCACATCTCACAATCAGCCTACAGTGCCTCCCGACAGCCCAGGAAGGGATCCTTCTGATCTTCCCAGATCCCCTGCCCATGTTCCAGAACCCCACCTTCTTGCCCCTGAGAGGTATAAAGGTAACCCTGGAGGATGCCGGGTGTTTTTAACTCTGGTGTTTTTGACTTTGAACTGCAGCCTGCCAAGTTTCCCATGGATCACAGCAGAGTGGCATATATGATCACCTTACTCACGGGAAGAACTCTGTCCTGTTCACCTGAGTTCCCCTTGATACTTGGCTACCCTTGGTTAGTCCTCTATAATCCTCAGATCCACTGGCCTATAGGTAACCCCAAGGATGGGATTCCAACTGTTACTACACATGTTTGCATGCTTCCTCTCCCGAGCTGCCTTCTACCCCCTCTCCCGAGCTGCCGCCTGCCCACTCTCCCGATTATCCACCTGCCCCCCTCCTGAGCTGTTGCCTGCCCCCCTTCTCGAGCTGCCGCCTGCCACTCTCGAGTTGCCGTCTTATAATAATTTTTTTTCTACCAGACCAGTCATCCAGAATTCCCACAGAGTATGCAGACCTACTTGAGGTTTTCAGTAAAAGCTGAGCTGCATCTCTACAACCACACAGGCCATATTACAATAGAGATGCTACCAGGGACCTGTCCACTCTGTGGCAGGCCTTTTTCACTATCTGCTCCTGAAAGGGCTGCAATGGAAGAGTACATAAGAGACGCTCTGCCTCTGGGTTCATTTGGCCATCCACTTCCCCAGCTGGGGCGATTTTTATCTTTGTTAAGAAAAAGTATGGGGTCTCTGGCTGTGTATTTATTACAGGAATCTCAACAAGATAAGAGTAAAAAACAGGTATCCTCTTCCTCTAATGTCCACAGCTTTTGAGTTCAGGATGCCACAATCTTCACCAATGTGGATCTCAGAAATGCCTACCACCTGGTCTGTATTCGGGCTGTGGACGAGTGGACGATGGCATTCACTACTCCAACAGGCCACTATGAATACCAGTTGATGCCCTTTGGGTTAGTCAATTCCCTGCTGTTTTTCAAGCTTTTATTAATGACGTGTTAGAGACATGCTTGATCGTTTTTATTTGTATTCCTTGACGACATTTTCATCTTTTCCAGAAACCTTGATGAACATATTAGCCATGTCTGCCAAGTTTTCAATCAGCTTCTGAAAAACAACATCTTTGTTAAACTTGAAAAGAGAGAGTTTCATGTGCCCACAGGATAATATTTAGGGTTCATAGTCTCCAAGGGTAACAACCAGATGGATCCTGCTAAAACCCAAGCAGTCAGAGATTGTCCATGCTCAAATTCAGTTAAGAAGTGCAATGCTTTTAGGGATTCTCAAATGTCTATTGTAGGTTCATACAGAACTTTAGTAGACTAGGGAAGCAGACAAGGCCTTCCAGCAACTCAAACAGAGGTTTACTTCTGCTCCAATTTTAGTCATTCCTGATCCAGAGCTGTAATTTATAGTAGAGGTGGATGCCTCTGATGTAGGGGTAGGAGCAGTGTTGTCCCAGAATTCAAAGAAGGACAAGGTACACCTGTGTGATTTTTTTTTTTTCTCCTGTCAACTCTCTCCACCTGAGATACATTTTTATATTGGCAACAGAGAAATATTTGCAGTTAAGCTAGCACTGGAGGAGTGGAGACACTGGTTGGAGGGGGCCAGGTACCCATTTTTTGTGTGGATGTATCATTAGAACCTGGCCTACATCAGAGAGGCGAAGCGGCTGAACTCCTGGATGGCATGCTGGGCTTATAGACCAGAATCAAAGAATCAGAAACCTGATTCTCTCTCTCGGCTGTTTGACTCACCAGACTTGGAAATTGTTCCTGAACCCATTCTCACGAGCAGCAAGATTGGGGCACCCATCCACTGGGGAATCGAGACCATTTTCCGAAAGACACAACAACGGCAGGATGATCCAGTTAACAGTCCACCAGGTAGTCTCTTTGTACCCAAGTCTGTCCGTTCCAATATCTTGCAGTGGGGGCACTCCTCTCAGCCTACAGGTTATTTCAGTAGGACCTTGGAGTGCATCAGGAGACATTTTTGGTGGCCTAGGATAGAGAGGGATGTGCGTTCCTTTGTGGCTGATTGCTTCATCTGCGCCTGTAACAAGGTTTCCAGGTCCCTCCCTCATGGGTTGCTGCCCCTCCTCCCCATTCCATCACGTCTGTGGTCCCACATAGCAATGGAATTCGTTACTGGGTTTCCACCTCCAGAGGTAACACAACTATATTGGTGGTGGTGGATCGATTTTCTAAGACCTGTCATCTCATACCCCTGCCCAATAATTTATGTTTTTTACATTTACATTTTGCCGCCTTATTGGGAATTCAGCCAGCCAGCCTTTAGCCAGGTTTCCATCCACAGTCAAAAGAACAGACAGAGAGGAACAACCAAGAGACCACCCTGAGATATCTGGTATCTGACAATCCTACCTCTTGGAGTGATCACCTCATCTGGGCTAAATATTCACACACAACACCCTTTGGTAGTTCAGCAACTGGTATGTCACCTTTAAATTTCAGTTTGGCTTAGAACCTCCTCTATTTTCCTGGAAGTGGATGTAAGAGTGTCATTGGCTGAGCAATTTGTCCAGAGATATTGAAGGATCTGGAAAAAGGCTCAGAACATGGAGGTCAACCGGCCTACACAGTCCACCGGCTCTTTTACTCCCGTCCAAGTGGAACATCAGGAGCTGTACTTAGATGGAGGGGTTCTGTAATGTATGTTATGTTTCCCCAAGTCTTGGCCACTAGATGGTTTCATTACTCACCTTGTGTTTTTCCTATGGTCTGTGATTGATTGGTTAATTGTTTTCACCTATGTCTCCGTTATTTAAAGACTGCGTTTGTTCAATCATTGCTCAGTCTTGGTTTTTGATTGATTCAGAGGTTATCCTGTTTTAAGTTTCCTTCTCTAGTGCTAACTACCTCTTTTTGCTGCTGTTTTTTTCTGTTTTGCTCAGATGAGATAACCCCGGTGTCCTGGCTAAATTCCCCCACTGGCCCTTCTCAATCATGGCCTCCTAATAATCCCATCCACTAATTGGCTCTATAACACTACTCTCTCCTCTCCACCAATACCACCAATAGGGGTTCACCACATGTCACAAATGAATGAAAAAACAAATAAATTAAATAAACAAATCAACTAATGAACATAAATGAATGAATGAACAAACAAATGAATGTTTACAAAAAGTAATGGACATAAACAAGCTAATTTATGAACATAAACTAATGAATAAATGAACTTACGATCAAAAGTATTTAAAACTTCCAATCATCAATATAAAACAATGAATAAACAAATGAAAAAATAAACATAAATGAACAAGCAAAAGAATAAACATAAATGAATAAATGAATGAAAGAAAAAAAAAAAGTAAGAATTAATGAAAAAACGAATTAATGAACACGAACAGTTGAAGCAACAAAAACAAATAAATGAACAAAGAAATAAACTAATTAATGAATAAAAATAAAAGAATGAATAAATGAACAAATACAAACAAATGAAAATCCAGCATTATTTAAAGATTCCAGTCTAGTTGCCCCAGGCTAATTTTCTTTCGTCCTCTTAGTCCTGCATGATTTAGACATCATTATTATGAGTCATCTCTCTCCTGCTGCTCAGGTTATAGAAGTGATGAGCAAACCCCTTATAATTCTCTCCTGCTTCCAACAGTGAAAAAATACATACTGCAAAATTAAAGCAAGTCTATCTGGTGGCGAAAGTTGCAAGAATCGATATGTATGCATAATGAAGTCTGTAGCCACTGCTGACCAGGTGCCTGCTGCTGAACCCTGACAGAGCTCAATATTGAGATATGTTTCATTCAAAACTGAGAAACAGAAGGTTGGGGCTGACTCCAGCAGAGATCAATCAGGGAAACATCAAGAACATGCCCAGCTAAACATGAGTTGGACGTTAGAGACTCATGTATGGGGAATAGGAGAGATGTCTACATTCATCTCCAGCTTTAAAATAAATCTCATCCTCACTAACAAAAAAGTATTGTAGCATTACCATGGTTTAGTGATGGGATCGGATGGCAAAACTATGATGTGTTGACATATGTCATGCTACGGTTCTATTACCATGTTAATTTACTGTCCTAGGCACAGATTTAAATCCAGCAAAGAAAGTAATGAACTTTGTTCAAAGTTCCAAACAGCCGACAGGTTCATCTTTAGCATGCCTGCCACTGTGGCATCCTCTAACACTGTTATACTGGTTCACTCACTCTATATCACATGCCCACTGGAGCAGGGCTGGAAAAAATAGGCACCATCTATAATCATGTCCTGAAGTGTCACTTCCGGTTTACCAGGAGTGACAGGAAGTTGAACTGAACTCGGTTCTGTGAAGCGGAGAAGCTCTAAAATATTATTCATGACAATATTTGATAAAAATAAGATAAAAAAACACTACAGAGCTTATGCGTTTGGCCTTGCGTCCCTTTTAATTCAAAACAGTACCAAACTCCTGCATAAAAGCTTACCATATGGAGGACAGAAAGAAAAGATTTAGGAAGTATGCATATGCAAATCCATCTGTCCTGGTCATTGCGAAGGGTGTCTCTGCTGGGGTAGATCAGAGGTTGTTGGGGGAAGCATGCTGAAACCCCCTACCTGCTAGGACAGTGCTGATATCTGACAGATGCTGCTGTATATTTATGACCACTTCCCTCAAACTCAGAAGGTTATAGAGGAGAGCTGGGAATACTTACAGTATGACTCCAGAGAGTCTCTGTCAGCACTCCCACACACACACACAGATATACACAGAGACAGTGTGTGTGTGTGTGTGTGTGTGTGTGTGTGTGTGTGTGTGTGTGTGTGTGTACAGAATAATCTGAGATACTGTAAATAGATTAGATGCAATTTATATACAGTAAGACCATGACTACAGAGCTGGTTGAACTTCACAACGTTTGGTCGGGAGACAGGGAAGAAACAATGACGTTTGATGTGACTGACATCCAGTCTGAACCGTAGAAGCCATATATGCACATTTGTCAAATACTCAGCTTATCAAAGATTCGATTGAAACTGTTGGTCTGTTCTTCACACAAAGCGTGAAGGCATTCCATGGCTTTAGAAGACATGGAATGTAGTACACAACCTACTTTTACTATGTTTTTATGGTGTTTTTTTGTCACCGAGTCACTACTCACTTTTATTATATGGGCAAAAAAAGGGTTATTTTTTAAGGATTTGCGACGACATAAGGGTGAATAAATAGTGTCCAAATTGTAATTGTGTGTTAACTATTCCTTTAATGCTGCATTCAAGTCCACCAAGAAAGACAACTTTTTATTGTAATCTGTGTAGCAGCATACTGTATGCAAAATTTACAACATTCAAAAAACAAAAAAGATATAATAAGTAAAATTCTGTGGAGAAATTTCTGGCTACAGACATGCACTTTCAGCTTACATGCACTTTTCATTGTACAAACAACAACCTGATGTATTATGTTTTTATTGGTGTTTAATTACTCAGTTTGTTTAAGATTTTTGTTTGTGACAAACAGGGAAAAAAATGTACAAGTGTGATTAGTTTGAGTACGTCAGGGTATTATGGCGCTATTATCTTAGGTTTATATCGTTTTATATGGTGGTCTACTGCTGTGTCGTGTGACTGATGTAGCCTCAAACTTTTTGCCAAATTTTATAATTGATACAGAAACAGCTTCATTTACATGTGCATCTGCAAGGAGAACGTAACCATGTATTATTGTATTGGTTGTTTGAACACAGCCCTACACATAATGCGTGTCCACTAAATTCTACAGTCAACATTTAAAATTACAACTTATTTATTTATAAATAAGTACCAATTACATGATTTCTTATTTGACGCCCTCAACTTAGAAAGTCAGGAAAAAATCCAAATGTCCCACTGTAGAAGGCAATATACGCATGCATATACTGTATACAAAGCCACAAACAGAAACGCACTTACACATCAATGCATTACAAATTGCATGAGAAAACACCATAAGCATTTTCAGGTAGACATCTAAACACACTCTGATTCTCACAGTCAAGAAATGGGATGCAAATAACCAATACAGCAATATCCTTGAACTTATCTCTCTCACACACACAGACACAAAACAAATGCGCTGTAAATGCAAAGTTCTTATTAGAGAATTTTGCCATCTCAGCATCTCTGAATTGAAGGCTAATCTCTTGGTAGCATGTAGTAAGCACACAAACACACATAGAGATCGATAGAGATAGAGGGAGAGAGAGAGAGAGAGAGAGAGAGAGAGAGAGACCCTTCTCAATGCTTAAACTCTCTTCTTGGCCTCTTCTGCAGCTTGTGCTTGAGTGTCAACTCCACTTATGCTGACAGAGTTGAGAGATAAAAGGAAAAAGAAATTGCTTTTCCCTGACACACTTTTCAAATGAAAAGCGTAGAAAAGGCATTTTGTGGAGATGCCAATAATAAAAAAAAAAGAGTGGTAGAGAGAGACGAAGACATTAGTATATAGATCCCTTCAATTGGTTTAGAGTGAAACCTCTGGCAGTGATTTGGAAGAACGTGAAGTTTGATAGGATAAGTTTTATTAGCTCATATCAGTGTGTATTACATGGTCTCCAGTACCCGGTGGGAAAATACATGTGTGTCTGTGTGTAAAAGAGATGGTAAGAGAGAAGATGACAGAATGAGACACTAAGAGAGTGTTAAAAATGACTCTGTAGAGGCAAAATCGTGTTTGTGGCGGCATCACGAAGATGGAGGAGGGGCGCTACAAGAGAGAGGAGGTGGGGAGGGAATAAACAGGTTACCTCAGAGGTAATAGAGAGCTGAAGAATGAGGTTGATGTGCTCTATGACTCCTCTGACAGAACAATCCCATCAACCCCTGTACTGCTGACAGCTGAGTGCCCTGAGGGCAGTTTACCTACAGAACACATACAGACCTGAGATATATAGTATTAGGAAAATAACGTACCATTAGGCATTTCTGGGGGCCAATGTGGTTAGGTCTTTGATTTAAGTTTGAGAGTACAAAAAACAACATCCTGATATATCTGGGCCTTTGTGCTACAATTTACGTTTTAGAGACAGTCCTCGAGGTTGTCTTCTGTCACTGTGTCTCTTGTGTGTTTCTGTGTTGATGGCTGAGTGACAGAACACTGTGTGTGTAGTTGCAGAGCAGAGCCTGTAGCTACCTGATAAACAAAGCAAACAGTTCTGGACTGGCTTAATGGAGAGTCAACACAAAACCCATTCAAATACGAATCAAAACACAGACGCACACACTGGATTAGACCTGCCAGATAAAGAAGAAACAATCTTCTGTTGGCTGAAGCCAAAGCTTGATGTTGGACCAATGCTAACACTCTTGCTCATGCAGACATGAGTTTGGGGACAGGAGAATTAACAACAAAGAAGAAAGTCTGGGCCTATACCATAAAACTAGTTGACCAAAATAGTACAAAGAAACCAAACCAATCCAATCAGGCTTAACTGATACCATGCACTGCTCATCAACTTCTATGTCAACTCAGGCTTTGATCCTGAGAGAACACGGATCACTTTTGGCTAAATTTACCTCTCCACTGAAGGTCGATCATTATGAAAATATGAAGAATTGAAATACACTGAAAGCAAAAACGAGTCTGTTAAAAAAAATATGAAAAATTAAAACACACAAGATCATCATGAAATCATGCAGAATTAAAACATGATTTACACAGCAAGAGATCACTATACAATTATAGAGAAATTAAAGACATTTACACAGCAAGAAGAAACACAGTGGCTGCTGCGAGAGCTCAAGAGGACAGCTGGAAATAAATTCTGAATGTGAAAAAAAAATATGAAACCGTTGATATATCAATGCTTAAGTGGATTCAGATCCACAACAATAACACATGCTTATTCGTTTTGAAAGCTTAGAATCTTTATTTAAAGTATAAAAGCTTTAATATTAATTTCAATTAAAAGCTTAAATATCACATGATACTAGCACTCCGTGTGAGCAGTGAGCACTCTGAATA
This sequence comes from Moxostoma hubbsi, assembly GCA_032164185.1. Lineage (NCBI taxonomy): Eukaryota > Metazoa > Chordata > Actinopteri > Cypriniformes > Catostomidae > Moxostoma > Moxostoma hubbsi. The sequence continues at coordinate 14,348,896 of JAVLUX010000031.1, read as the reverse complement.
CTGTATGCAATCATTGGTAAGCAAAACTAAGATGTATTTGTTTTATTTGTTTTTTAAAGACATATTTTGTATTCCACTTGTATTGAACTTTAAGTGGATTACTGTAAGTTTATTTCTAGTCCATGATGCAAAGGGGTTTGGTTGGCATCATTAAGTTTTTTACATTTTAAAATCAATCATTATTGACAGGTATTATATCAATCAAACTTATTAGATGTTTTATAGTTATCCTAATATTATATTTTCATATTATATTTTTTATGGTTAGAGTAGGTACATTAAAACAATATACGTATAGTGTATTTAAATAAAATCCAAGACTCCATCTGCTGAAAATCTAAATTTAGGCACTCACATAAATCATTTATCATGAAGAGTTGATTTTGTAGATTTCTAAGATTGAATTCTGTAATGTACGCTTTAAAGAGACACGGGCGAATGATTTTGCATCAGTGATGTCACTTTACTCACAACTGTTAATGATCTGTAGGGCTCAAAGTTTAGGAGCGGGTTTGGTTATTAGCAATAATTAATGATTATCATAGATAATTATCAATTATTAAAATCAATAGAACATTGATTAGAATCAATGTTAGCTTTTTAATCCTTTTATATCAACGATCATCAAATTCAATAGAATATTAAAATTAATGGAACATTGATTAGACGTAACACTAGCTTATTGATCCTTCAAATTCAACAATCATCAAAGATAATTGTCAATTATCAAAATCAATAGAATATTAATAAGGATTAATGTCGATGGGCACCACCCAGGAATCAGGGACTAATAACCAGACAGTATAACAGTCTCAATATTAGATTGTTCTCTTAGGAATATTGATCTCCATAGATCACCAAAATTCAAAAGGAAACAACGAAGGTTTGAATCCGAGCACTAGTGTCATCTGCTAGCATTTGACACATGTGTATGCAAAACAAACCAAAACACTTCTCTTTGAAATATAACAAAGTTTATTGATGCAGTAATATCAATTAATAATCAATACAATGCAGTCAATAAACTTCCGACTTACAACTACAAACTAAACAGTGACGTGATTAGATATGGTAACCAAAATAAGCCTATAACACATGAGAGGATGGTATGTGTGTGTGTGTGAGTGAGAGGGGTTGGGTGTGTGTGTAAGGAGTGCCGCGCACAAAATGGCGGACGTGACTCTCGTGAAGAGTACATCACACGAGATTTCCGGCCAGAGAGTATGGCCGCGAATGTGGGCGGAGAGAAGCCGGTTAATGGCGTCTGCCGGTTTACAGCGTGTATCTGCTTGTACAATAAAGCTGAGCTTTATCACAAAGTTATCTACTAACCAAATGTTTGTGAGGGGTCACGCACGCACGCACGCATGTGTGTGTGTGTGTTGTTAGTACGACAGAGAGAGAAAGAGAGAGAGAGAGAGAGAGAGAGAGAGAGAGAGAGAGTGGCGGCGCCGAAGCCGGATTCGCAATCGTGGGAGAGAAGGCAACTGTTAGTTTTTCACTCAGAGATGCGGTGAACGGCTTGTAAACCGTCCCCCGGCCTTTGGTCCTTTAATGGATAAGCACAGTGTGCCGTTCTCATGCGCGATGGCATAAATACACAACAGTCCAACGTGGTTGGATTACAACACAGCAAACTTTCTTTTGTGATAACAGTTTGTTACATTAATAGCTTGAGTATTATTAGCAACAATGAGCGAACATGGCAGTCTGTAAACTGTACAAACAATAAACTTGATCCAAAAGAATAACACACCTAAATATTCTATCTCTGCCTAGACGTTTTGGGATTTGGGGCTCAAGGGTCAAGTCTTTATCTAGGTCTCAGTATTAGATTGTAGTCCGAATCTGGAGCTCAATGTATTAGTCTTGATGTCTGGATTTGTGGTTTAAGGGTCCAATTTTTAAATGGTTTTCAGGGTTAGGTCTTGGTGTAGATTTGGGGATCAAGGGTTAAGACTTGATAAAGGTCTCAGGATTAGGTCTTAATTTGGATTTGGCACTCAAGAGTCTAGTCTTAGTCTGGGTCTTGGGGTTAGGTCTTAGTCTAGATTTGGGTCTCAGGGGTCATGTCCTTGGCTGGGTCTCAGGGTTAGGTCTTAATCTGTGTTGGAGCATCAAGGACTAAGCTTGATATAAATCTTAGGGGTTCTGGTATTGACATGGGTCTAGAGCTTGGAAGGTCTGGTCATGACTTCAACCCTGCTCTCTGGCAACGTACGCTCTCATGAAAATACACACAGAGAGACCCAAATAAACACACACTTTAAGGGTGACCAAAAGTTAAAAGGACTATTAAAACATACAGAGGCCATTTCAAAACCATATTTCATATTTGCCTCTGTGCTCTATACTCACACAAAGGATCATTATGTTTATGACCCTCTATAATCTAGATATACTGTATTATCTGTCTAGCTCAATCATCAGTACAAGCTCAACTTGCTTAATGTGGTCTCAGACAAGACTGAAGGTCAGTGCTCAATGTTGTAGTCTTGGTCTAGGTCTTAGGGTTGGGTCTTAACGTGTGGATTTGGGGTTAGTCTAGGTTTGATACTCAAGGGTCTATACTTCATTTAAATCTTAGGGGTTTTTGTATTGGTCTGGGTCTGAACATTGGAATGTCTGGTCTTGACTCTTTCACTCTCATTAAGACACAAAAGAGACACGCAACTGAACACACACATTAAGGGTGAACAAATGTTGAAAGGACGATAAAACATGCCGTCTATTGCATAAAAAAACACTGTGGTTGTTTCATATTCACCTCTGTGCTCTTTATTCTCACAAAGGCTCATTATATGTGACCCCTTATTATCTAGAAATATCAATCTGTCTAACTCAATCATCAACACAAGATCAACTTGCCTGCAAAACCCTCTCTCTTCTTTCACCCTCAAATAACAGACCAGAGAATAGACCATTTGCAAGCATCATAATGCATTAGTACATTTCTATGCTATGGAATCCAGCCAATCAATATGCAATTAATGAGATGTATATGTGGGCAGCCAGGCTTGGCTTGAGGTGTCCTCACTTTATAAGGAAATTCTGCTTAAATACTGTAGCATATTACTATTGATATTTCTAATTTGCCTAATGACATTTGCAATAGAGAGTGAGGTGGAGTAGATATTGGAATGATGGTTGCATAGTGGGCTAAAGCACAGAACTTGTAAGCAGGTTCGATCCCACAGCCACCACCATTGTGTCCTTGAGCAAGGCACATAACTCCAGGTTGCTCCAGGGAGATTGTCCATGTCATAAGGGACTATAAGTCACTTTGGATAAAAGCATCTGCCAAATGCATAAATGTAAATGTAAATATTGTTATAACAGTGGCAGAACACCTTTAGTGGAACTAGACAGGCTTTGTCTTGCTCTCTCTCTCTGATTTGTTTCATGGGTAATACTGTCCTAATTACTCCCCAGTCTTACATCCTTCAGTAAAGGACACACTTATGTGTGACTCTCTCTCTCTCTCTCTCTCTCTCTCTCTCTCTCTCTCTCTCTCTCTCTCTCTGTCTGCATCAACTTGCTCTAATTAGCTATTGTGATCCATCCTCCAACTCTCTTAATTAACATTTTGCTCCACTCTGGAGGTCCTGGCCATGGGCTCTTCAGTACCGCAGTATTAGGCCTGTCCAACAGTGATGCTGCTCTGCAAAGAGTATTTAGGGTCCTGCTGGAGGTCTCATTGCTTTCTTCTGGGAATCAGCAGAATTTACACCAACAATGCAATTAAAACATCCATGATGCATGCTAATTTAGATTATTAAGCAGGAAATAATCAAGAAATGTGTGTGTGTGTGTGTGTGTGTGTGTGTGTGTGTGTGTGTGTGTGTGTGTGTGTTGGGGTTATGGGGTTAGTCCCAAATGTCCTTACAACGATAGCAAACCCTGAAACCCCCTACATAGTTAGGACCAGTCAACAGAAAATCTAAAAATGCAAAAAGGTTCATTTGAGGGTTCAGTTTAGGGGATAGAATATACAATATCATGAGCTCATTATAAACAATAGAAATTAATTGGAAGACCCCGTCATGAAATAAGTGTGTGCGCACATTTGGAAGTGCAATATGAGCAAATGCTTAAAAGCTAAGCTTTGGCCTATACTGAGCTTTTATATTACATCTTCAGTTCTGCTGTGAAAATTAATTGGAACATAAATGAAGGGATGCCATCTGTGTCTGTATTAAACCAGCACATTAGCAGCTGATTATTCTATAGACTCAGGGTGCCTTTCTCATCTGAAACTTTCAACATTCAACGCAACTTCCTAATGTAGACTGACAGCATCTCAAACACACATTGCTTGTTACCTCTATAGTCAAATGACTCGATAATTTAGCTGTAAATGAGGAGAGATGAAGCTCTTAATCAGCAGACAGTGTGAGGTAAAAACATGATGATCCACAACCACTGACTGTGTTCTAATTAAATAAAAATCCTTGAAAACAAGTTCAGTATTGAGATGAAAGTGGGCAAATCTTGAAAGTCCTTGGAAGGCCTTGAAGCAACACCTCGAGTGGGTACAGCTGGACTTGTCTCAGATAATAATAACATAATAAAATATGCTCCCATTGTGTCTGTTTCCCTAAAATGTTAGCCATTTAGAAATGGGCCATATTCAACTCTTTTGAAGTGTTTTCCATTTTTTGAAGTCTACTTCAAATGTTAATCAAAGTTTCATGTCCATTTTCCTCTCTTTTTCTTGACTGTTATAGATAACAGACTGTTTGTGTAACTGTACATTTAAGACTTCTTTATGTAACATGTAATAAGTATGACCTCCATTATGATTGGCTAACCCTGAAAACGTGTCTTCATTTAGCATCTGGACAACATCAACATCAACATCAACAATCCTGTTCAGTGATGTTTGCATATTCATTCTTAATAATTTGTATGGCTAACTTTAGTTTGCCTATAAGAACTTTGCTTCTTGTTGTTGATAAGCAGTTGAAGTCAGTCACCCTGCTGCACCTAAGATGACTTCCATGTGCAGGGCAGAAAAGTAAGCTGTCCTGCCAGTCTGCCTGTCACTTTGCACTCATCATAAACTAATTATCCGGACAGAGACCCTACTGCTTTACCCTTCTCCTGTCAAGACACAACTGTGCCTTCTACTGCCACACAGAGCCATTACTGAAATAACCTCAGTATATGCTGTGAAACTCTTACTCCTGTATTAGAACTATTGTTTCCTTACCGCAGTATTTCCCAATCTGCTTTTTTGTCTTGACCCCCACAGGCCCATACGTAAGGCTTAATTACCCCTTCAACCAAACCAGAAATGTGTTCCTTTTAACTCATATTATATGGTATATAATTTACCATTATCATTAGTATTGTTTAAATGCCCATTATTATGATCCACCATTATACACACTCACACAATGAATCACCTTGTGAAATATAATGTTACTTTATAACTACATTTCATTTGATATTAGTTTGACCAACTCAGACATTTGATGGGGTGAAAATAGGACAAAGTATTGTTATGGCTAAGTGTGACAAGAGTAATGCTGTTGCAGAAATGTACCTCTGTAGGCTTTACTGTACATATAATGTATGCACATACTGTATGTTGCACATCAAGTCTCATTTACACAAATTGACAAAACTTATTTTGTTTGTTGTCCTTCCTTAAAAAGTAACTAAATGTGTTGTGTCATTAATTAAAAAAAAATAGCACTAACTGGAACTATCCTTGTTAGCATTCACTGGCTTATGGAAAAGGATCTACAAGTTCTACATCTTGAGTATCATCCATTTTCCTTCCATTATACTCAAGGAAGCATTCTTCAAGTGACACTGCTATGATAAACCGCAAGATTCATATGCAAATATGCATAAAACCATTTACTTGCGGTGACACAGTAGAGAATCTACAGCTGTAATCTGATGTTGTTATGATCAATCCTATGTGCTGAATTCATTTTACAGAACATAAATTCTATTTAAAAGACCTCACATACAGCCAGATTACAGTTGTCCTTTATCAAATCCCCACGAGCCAGTTAAATTATGTACCTCGTGAAACTTCCAAGAAATTCACAGTCAATGTTTTTACTTCACTGGATTTCTAGGAACACTCCTCCCTTAACTTCTTTACCCTGCATCATATTTATGTTACAGCACTCTTCCTCATCCATATCCTTGGTGCAGCACATCTCATTGATTTAGCGTGACCATTTAAAGCACATGGCACGACACGTTAGGTCAGTGTCCAGTGCAGCATGGAGCCAATGTGTAAATACATCACATCACAGGCCCAACGCACTTGCAGTAGCTCCTGCCTGATAGGCTTAGAGGTGAAGCAATCCATTATTTTGAGCTGTCAATAATTTGCGTGAGGGAGTTGGTTTGGGGGATGATAGCTAGAAGGGAAGGGGGGCTTTGTGCTGGTTTGATTTCCTCCAGGGCAAGGTTTAAAGGCAGCACACAATTCAGGCAAAGCACATGATCTTGATTTAAGATGACCAGTCAATGTGAATCCAAGGCACAGAAGGAGTGGTCTGAATCATTACTTGGCAAGATGGTGAAAGATTTGCTGCAGTTTCTCCCCCTCTCCTCTCCTCTCCTCTCTTTCTCCACCTCTCTCTCCTGCCACACATTCTTTTGTATCCCCCATCACTTTTTTATAATGACTCCCTCCAGCACTAAATCATCTTTTAGATGCTTTGTCTTACTCTAGAATTTCTCTTATCAGTTCGTTCATGCTTTTATTTCAACTGATTTATTAAAATAACAACAACATGTTTGGTAGGAATGAAAAAGTCAAATTTCATTACTATAAAGATACAGTGACTAGCCACTGTACAGCACCTCAATGGACCACTGGTAAACACTGTTAAATTCTGATGAGCTGAGTTTGAATCTGTTATAAAATGCTGATAAATGCAGACTTTTGACAAAACATTCTATATAATTGTGTCAAGTTGCTATGTTACTTGGCAACAACAAACAGCATACAGTTTAGGAAAATTAACTATATGACAGATTTTACTGGGCGGAATCATTTTATTCAGATTATTATGAATAATATTATTATTATTCTCTTTTGATAACTCTTTATCTTAGGGATCATAAATTAGACAGGAAATTATGACTAATAATTACACTTGTAAGTGAATGGTCATGGACTAGTTTGACAGTATAACGAATATATTAAGCCTTAATTGTCTGATTACTTATTCTTGCTTTATAGCCTCTTTACATTTGCTTTTGTCATAACAAGGTATTTATTAGCTAAAAACAAAACATTTCAATACCCCCCCCCCCCCCCCCCCCAAAAAAAAAAAAACATGCACATGTATGTAATTTTCTGAAGTTTGAGTCCACTTGTGAAAATGTTTCTATTTTGCATTATTATTATTTTTTACAGTTTATCAGAATCAGAATCAGCTTTATTGCCAAGTATGCTTACACATACAAGGAATTTGTCTTGGTGGCAGGAGATTCCAGTGTACTACAATACAAACAATACCAAAAACAGCAGCAAGACATAGGTAATTAAAAACAAAAAAGACTAAAAATAAATAATTATACATATACATACATAAACCCACCATCCTACATACCCACATACACACACGTAGTGCAAATCTATTACAATCTGTTAAATAAAGAACAAAAATACAGTATATTATGTACAGAGCAATGTAAGTAATGGCAGAAGTGGATATGTTGGATAATATAACTAGACATAAACTGTGTATTGCACATAATTATTGCTCAATGGGGCAATTTAATTGTTCATGAGATGGATAGCCTGAGGGAAAAAACTGTTCCTGTGTCTGACGGTTCTGGTGCTCAGAGCTCTGAAGCGCCGGCCAGAAGGCAACAGTTCAAAAAGGTAGTGGGCAGGGTGAGTGGGGTCCAGAGTGATTTTACCAGCTTTTTTCTTCACTCTGGAAGTGTATAGTTATTGAAGAGGGGGCAGGGGGTAGCAGTCCGGACTGTCCTCTGTAGTCTTCTGATGTGTGATTTCGTAGCTGCACCAAACCAGACAGTTATTGAAGTGCAGAGGACAGACTCAATGACTGCTGAGTAGAACTGTATCAGCAGCACCTGTGGCAGGTTGAACTTCCTCAGCTGGCGAAGGAAGTACAACCTCTGCTGGGCCTTTTTCACAATGGAGTCGATGTTTATATCCCACTTCAGGCCCTGTGAGATGGTAGTGCCCAGGAACCTGAATGACTCCACAGTTGCCACAGTGCTGTTTAGAATGGTGAGGGGGGACAATGTTGGGGTGTTCCTCCTAAAGTCCACAATCATCTCCACCGTTTTGAGTGTGTTCAGCTCCAGGTTGTTTTGACTGCACCAGACAGCCAGCCTTTCACAACCTCCTTTCTATATGCAGACTCATCGTCATCCCGGATGAGGCCGATGACAGTGGTGTCGTCTGCAAACTTCAGGAGCTTGACAGAGGGATCCTTGGTGGTGCAGTCATTTGTGTAGAGCGAGAAGAGTATCCAGAAAGGGTCCAGTGATGTCCTTCAGGTGGGCCAACACCAGTCTCTCAAATGACTTCATGACCACAGATGTCAGGGCAACAGGTCTGTAGTCATTAAGTCCTGTGATTTTAGGTTTCTTAGGGACAGGGATAATAACTGAGCGTTTGAAGCAGCATAAGACTTCACACTGCTCCAGTGATCTATTGAAGATCCGAGAGAACATGGGGGCCAGTTGGTTAGCACAGGAACGAAGGCATGCTGGTGAGATGCCATCTGGGCCTGGAGCCTTCCTTGACCTTTGCTTCCGAAAGACACGGCACACATCGTCTTCACAGATCTTGAGTGCAGGTTGTGTAGCAGGAGGGGGGAGGAGGGGGGTTGCAGGAGGTGTTAATGTGTGTGTGAAATGAAGGTCCAAGTGCGTGTGGGGTGTGAAATTGGGCCATTCGAATCTACAATAGAACACATTCAGGTCGTCAGCCAGCCGTTGGTCCACCACAGGGTTGGGGGTAGGAGTCCTGTAGTTAGTAAGTTGTTTCAGGCCACTCCACACTAATGCAGGGTCGTTAGCTGAAAACTTGTTTTTCAGCTTCTCAGAGTAGCTTCTTTTAGCCATTCTGATTTCTTTATTCAGTGTGTTCCTGGCCTGATTATACAAGACTCTATCCCCACCCCTGTAAGCATCCTCTTTGGCATGACAAAGCTGTCTGAGTTTTCCTGTGAACCATGGTTTATCATTGTTGAATGATAAAAATGTCCTAGTAGGGATGCACATACCCTCACAGAAACTGATGTATGATGTAACAGTATCTGTAAGCTCGTCCAGGTCTGTAGCTGCAGCTTCAAAAACACTCCAATCAGTGCAATCAAAGCAGGCTTGTAGTTCCCGCTCTGCTTCATTAGTCCATTTCCTTACAGTCCTTACAACTGGCTTTGTTGATTTTAATTTCTGCCTGTAGGTCGGAAGAAGATGAACCAGACAGTGATCAGAGAGTCCCAAAGCTGCATGTGGGACAGAGCGATATGCATCCTTTAATGTTGTATAGCAGTGATCCAATATATTCCTGTCTCTGGTGGGGCATGTAATGTGCTGTCTGTATTTGGGCAGTTCACGTGTGAGATTTGCTTTATTAAAGTCCCCAAGAATAATAATAACGGAGTCCGGGTATTGTTGTTCTGTGTCTGTGATTTGATCAGCAAGCTGTTCACAGACGCGTTTGGAGGAATGTAAACACTCACCAGAATAAACGAAGAAAACTCCTTTTGGCGAGTAGAACGGCTTACAGTTAAGAAAGAGCACTTCCAGGTTAGGACAGCACATCCTCTTTAACATTGTTACATCTGTACACCAACTTTCGTTGATGTAAAAGTATGTTCCACCACCTCTCGTTTTCCCCGTTAACTCCGCGATGCGATCCGCTCTGAACAGCTGAAAGCCGGCAGATAAAATGCGGAATGGCTTCACTCAGCCAGGTTTCAGTGAAGCACTGCAGCAGAGTTTGAAAAGTCCTTATTTGTATGTGTGAGGAGATGTAGTTCGTCAGTTTTGTTGGGAAGAGAGCGGAATTTCGCAAGATGAATGCTCGTCAGTGCTGTTCGAATGCGCGCCAGCTCGTCTCCCTCGCCTGCGTCTCGTAGCGTGTTTAAACAACACAGCCGCGCCTCCGACTAAAATGTCCAGCAAAACGTCTGAATATTCAAAAACCGGGAAAAGATTATCTGGTATGTGCTGCCGAATGTTCAGCAGTTAAAAGAATTGGAGAGCTCCAGACCGAGGCAGCCATCTGCGGCGCCATCGTTCGTAGGTATTTATTTTTCATTACAAATGATATTATAGCATAACAGTTTGAGTGAAAAATCTTGCATGTAAATTTTTACAGAGAATCTTGTGAAAGTGCTTTAAAGAAAAAAAATTACACAGTTAATGTTACAAATTTGCCTATTTGATTAGAGATCATGAAATTCTGTTGAATCTTACATATATCTTATAATTTGTCATACATTTTTCAAAATCATACAGAGGGGTAATCACTAGCACATAAGCAACAGTGATGGTAGAGCAGACTATTTTATGAAGTTTTTCGCACCTGACCTGCATTCTAATCTACAGCTTGATGTAATCCTTCTTCATCATCATACAGTGTGCTATAATCAGCGAGACGAGACTCGCGCTGCGCGTGCAAGCCATTCGCGTATCACAAGCCGGTCAACTATTTAGCCCTCTTCAACAAATGAAACATGGAATGTGGGCTGTCGTCCTTGCAGCCTGTCTGAAGCAAATCAGGTGTGTTTACTCGCGATTAACTGTCAGTGAAGCGCTGCTGACTTGTGATGCACTAATGGCTTGCATACGCTGCATGAGTCTGTTGGTTATACTGCAGTCTCGTCACATTTGTACTTTTTGTTTAGCCTTCCATTCAGTGCATGAAAACACGCTGTGTGATCAGGAGAAGGATTGCATCAAGATGTAGATTGGAATCTAGGTGCCGAATTTCATATAAATAAAATAGTCTATTCCTCTCTTGCAATTGCTGGTGTGCTAGTGATTACCGTGTTGTTAAATCCCTGTTTGACTTTCTTTTTCATAACACAAATGTGAAAAGATTTTGTGGTCTGTGATGTCATACAATGGCAGTTAATGTTGACCCCCCTCTTCAAGCGTCAAAAGGACTAAAATTAAAAGTGTAATAAATATTTCCATGAGAATCATGATTGTTATGAAAGAATATGATAAGGTTTGGTGAGAAACAACCCAAAATATAATGCATTATTAAGTGAAACTCTTGACCGACCATAGCTGTACTGTTTGAAATCATGAGTGCACGAGTACAGCACTTATGCTGCACCATTTCTCGAATTTGGCCGCTCAAGCAAAAACTTGTTTTGTTCATCTAAAAACAGGTCCTCCACAGTGATAGTAACAACAGAACTCAACACAGCAGAACAGATGCATTTCTATGCTCACCCTTATTTGTTTGAGCCAGAGCACTCAATAAAACAGATAAGATAGAGGAGGCTGAAGGCATTTGTGACAGACCTCAGAATGAAGAGAGTAAGTCCTCACCAAAAACAGTATGTAGGTGTAACATTCTCTGGCAAAATCAAGTAGCTTTTAAACAGCTCGTGAGATGCTGGCTTCAATATAATGTTATGAGAAGACGGAAAACCAACCAAGCGATTGAAAGCAGTGTAACTGCTGCTCTCATGCACTTTAATGAACGTGCACAGGACAGCAAAGTTTTCACTTAACAATGCATTAGATTTCGGTTTGTTTCTCACGAAACCTTGACATATTTCTTCAGAATATGTATGGCATCACTGAGAACAAAATGTTTTCACAATTTCTCACTTTTCTCACAATTTATATCATATGGGGATATAAAAAACACAGGGGTGAGTAAACAATGACTGAATGTTCATTTTTGGGTGAACTATACCTTTCATGTGTTAGGTATCATGAACTATTAATGAACGTTTTCAACATTATTAATTGGTTATATTTTATGTTGGTTAATGTTCATTTATAAATATGCAATTGTTCATTGTTAACATTATTTTAAATAAACCATTGGACATTTCTGCCTTGTATTATATTGCTGTTGCCGAAATTTCATAAAACCAATAAGACATTTCAAGAAAAGTGTGTTACAGTGAGGTGGTTTTAGGCATCACTATACCGCTGAAGCACATTGTCTCTTGTTGCTTTATTGTACTAGAAAGTAGGGGTTAAAAATCCTTCACTCTTTCATGTCATTCTGCCACAGCAACAATTCTCTTAATGACATTGATTTTCCCCTACACATTTCATACCTAAAATTACCATATGAATTGCCTCTATCAGGGTGGGTTTGATGTTTCCGGAATAGGACTATTTGTCTTATAAGGGTTTGGCCATTGAATAACTCATTTTAATCAATTGGGCACAGCTGCAGAGAGATGTACTGAGAGCAGTGAAACCTGAATAAAATCAAGTCTCTCAAAATAGATTGTTGCTTTGTTGCTTTTACATTTTGAGCCAACAGAATACATTACTGGAAGGAACGCACAGTGAAAAGCATTGCCTGGTGATTGCTCTGTAAACATACTGCATATATGTCAAGCATGATTTGGAGAGAAGAGAGACTGAATCGTGTTTGCTTGGCTTTCAAAACAAGTAGTTCGACAGCTCAGCATGATCTCCAAACTTCCTCAGGCCTGAAGGCACACTCATTGAAAAAGCTCTCATTAGCATCTAGCATCAAGCACTCACTGGTGGCAAGAAGTTTCCTCTTCAAATTCAAAAACTAACTGCAAAGCTGAGTATCACTGTTTCATTGCTTTGTTTATTAGGTTAGTTGCAAAATGGCAAGAACCTGCCATTTAGGTGTGCAAGTTTTTTTTTTTTTTTTTTTTTTTTTTTTTCCCTCAGTAAGCTCTATAATACCTGGAATGTGCTATTAGTTAGAATTCCCATGGAGTTCCTCAGCTGGCGCAGGCAGTCACAGAAGTACGACCAGCATGCTGACATCTTTGCTAATGGACCACTGAGTTCCAGAGACAATGGAAGACAATTAGAAGACAATTAGAGACATTCACTAATTATGAATTATTAATCGTTCACTAATAAATGTGTACAAATGTGTATTTACGTGCGCAATAATGTTCACACACAAAATTTCTGCCAGATTCAAAACAGATGCGTACGTACATACGTTTTCTCTTCTTCGATCTGCATAAACTAACCCATCCATTTAAGGGCTTTTTGCACAACATCACATTTCAAGATTAGGCCTTCAGTGTGATTCATGCCATTAAGAAAACACAGTTTCACAATGAATGAGACACCCTATGACTTTGGGCATCTTACATTATATCGCAGCTAACTAATAATACCAATTGACACGTCCACGCACGAAAGCCAGAATTTGAAACAACACTTAATGCTCAACTAAGCCTAATTTTAACTGCAGCATGACTGTTTTGTTCAAAAGGAAGAAAAAAGGAAATTAAAATAGCAGTTTCAATAGAGCTCTAATATCATGACGGGTCAGCCTGTCTCCCTCATATGATGACAGGAGGACACATACTGCACTGCCAGCTGAATACACTCTAATTTCTCCACCCATAAGATATGAGAGTTTGTTTAAATCATATATTTCATGGAATTTTTTACTGCAGTGAGTCTGTCAGTCAGTCAGTCCGTCCGTCTGTCCGTCCGTCATCTTTTAGTGCACTCTAGCAACCAAATCCATTGACTTCCATTAAAATTAGCCTATATGATATCTCCAGATTGGAACATTATAGAGATTTCCGGGTTTGCTCATTTGACTCAAGCTAGCAAGGAGCCTTTTGAGTATCACCCTGGTAACTGCCTAGCAACCAAATTTGCTCAACATAGCAACCAAATAGTCTGTCTGTCTGTCTGTCTGTCTGTCTGTCTATCTATCTATCTATCTATCTATCTATCTATCTATCTATCATTTTAAACTTTCGGACCAAGCTTTTTCAAGCCAACCTAAAGTTTGTCCACAAACTCTTTTATCTAGTTTAGCTTGATATTCCATCGCTTCTTATCCAATGTCAATACTCGCATCAGGGCAATAACCAGATGACACGGAGAGAAGCTGTCTGTGTTTGTGTGTGTGTGTGTGTGTGTGTGTCAATCAAATCAAATCAAATCACTTTATTGTCACACTACTGTGTACACGAGTGCAACAGCAGGTGAAATTCTTGTGTGCAGTTCTGAGCAACATTGCAGTAATGACAGTGACGAGACATAAACCACTTTACAATAACAACATAACACAATTTACATAACAAATGTACACATACCTACACAACAATTTACATATCAAATGTACACAATACACACAATGAAGAATACACATACACTAGATAAGGGTATAAATATATATATACACTAACTGAATTGGGAGCGAGAATATATTGACAAATGAGGATTAATAAAGTGCAGTGCTGATTGTTGATCGTGAGAGATCATGTGTTCAAAAGTCTTATTGCTTGTGGGAAGAAGCTGTCATGTAGTCGGGTGGTGCGGGTCCTGATGCTGCAATACCGCCTGCCTGATGGAAGCAGTGAGAGCAGCCCATGACTCGGGTGGCTGGAGTCTTTGATAATCCTCCGAGCTTTATTCACACACCGTCTGTTATATATATCCTGGAGGGAGGGAAGCTCACCTCCGATGATGTTTCTGGCAGTTCGCACCACCCTTTGCAGGTCTTTGCGGTTGTGGGCGGTGCTATTGCCGTACCAGGCGGTGATGCAGCCAGTCAGGATGCTCTCTACAGTGCTGGTGTAGAACCGTGTGAGGATGTGTTGGTTCATTCCAAACTTCCTCAGCCATCTCAGGAAGAAGAGGCGCTGGTGAGCCTTCTTCACAACGGCCTCAGTGTGGACGGACCATGTGAGTTCCTCAGTAATGTGGACACCGAGGAACTTGAAGCTGCTGACTCTCTCCACCGGTGCTCCATTAATGGTGATGGGGCTGTGTTCTCTGTCTTTCTTCCTGAAGTCCACCACAAGCTCCTTGGTTTTACTGACGTTGAGGGAGAGGTTGTGCTCCTGACACCAGCGTGTCAGAGTGTGCACCTCCTCTCTGTAGGCTGTTTCATCATTGTCAGTAATCAGACCTACAACCGTCGTATCGTCAGCAAACTTAATGATGGCATTGGAGCTATGTGTCGCCACACAGTCATGTGTGTAAAGGGAATACAGGAGTGGGCTGAGAACACAGCCCTGCGGGGCTCCAGTGTTGAGGGTCAGTGATGAGGAGATGTTGCTGCCCATTCTAACCACCTGACGTCTGCCTGACAGGAAATCCAGGATCCAGCTGCACAGCGAGCTGTTTAAGCCCAGAGCCCGGAGTTTCTCATCAAGCTTGGAGGGCATTATGGTGTTAAATGCTGAGCTGTAGTCTACAAACAGCATTCTCACATACGTGTTCCTTTTTTCCAGGTGGGAGAGAGCAGTGTGTATTGTAGATGCAATGGCATCATCAGCGGAGCGGTTGTTACGGTAGGCAAACTGCAATGGGTCCAAAGAGGTGGGCAGAACAGAGCAGATGTGATCTCTGATCAACCTCTCAAAGCATTTGCTGATGATGGGGGTGAGGGCAACAGGACGCCAGTCATTTTAGCAAGTGATTTTTGATTGCTTCGGTAAAGGCACAATGGTTGATGTTTTGAAGCATGTGGGGACTACAGACAGGGAGAGGGACAGGTTGAAAATGTCCGTAAAAACACCAGCCAGTTGGTTCGCGCATGCTCTGATGACGCGGCCCGGAATGCCGTCTGGACCCGCGGCTTTGCGAATGTTCACCCGTCGAAAGGATCGGGTTACATCCGCAACAGAGACGGAGAGTGAACCATCATCTGTAGTGTCGGCCGCGAGTGCTCTCTCCGCGAGGGCGGTGTTGTTGTTGTCCTCGAAACGAGCATAAAAAGTATTAAGCTCGTCCGGGAGAGAGGCAACGGTGTTCATGGCGGAGTTTTTATTCTGTTTATAGTCCGTGATGGTGTTAATTCCCTGCCACATACTTCTGGAGTCAGTGGTGTTGAACTGTCCTTCAATTTTGTGCCTGTACTGGCGTTTGGCTGTACTGATGGAGTTACGGAGGGCATAACTGGCTTGTTTACGCTCCTCCGCGTTCCCGGAATTAAAAGCGGTGGTCCGTGCAGTAAGTGCCGCGCGAACATCGCCGTTAACCCAGGGTTTCTGGTTGGGGTAGATCCGTATTGTTTTGGTTGGAACAACGTCCTCTACGCACTTCCTGATGAAACACGTTACGCTATCAGCGTAAACCTCGATGTCGTCATCGGAGGCAGACCGGAACATCTCCCAGTCCGCGTGATCAAAACAGTCCTGTAGCGCAGAGTCTGATTGGTCCGACCAGCACTGGATCGTCCTGAGGGCGGGTGCATCCCATTTCAGTTTCTGCCTGTAAGCGGGCAGAAGCAGAACGGAAGAGTGGTCGGATTTGCCAAATGGTGGGCGGGGGAGGGATTTGTAGCCATCCCGGAAAGGAGAATAGCAATGATCCAAAACCCGGTCCCCTCGTGTGTTGAAGCTGATATGTTGGTGGTATTTTGGTGCTATTGTTTTGAAGTTGGCTTTGTTGAAGTCCCCGGCAACAATGAACGCAGCCTCAGGGTGCGCGGTTTCCTGCTCACTTATACTGCCATACAGTTCCCTAAGTGCCCGATCTGTGTCGGCTTGTGGGGGGATGTACACAGCTGTGATAATGACCGCTGTGAATTCCCTCGGTAGCCAGAATGGTCGACACAGAAGCATGAGAAATTCCAGATCAGGAGAGCAGAAAGACCTGATAAAATGTACATTCCTCTGATCACACCATGATTTGTTGATCATAAAACATACACCTCCACCTCTGCTTTTATCTGAGAGGTCTTTCGCTCTGTCCGCTCGGTGCACGGAGAAACCCGTGGGTTCGATGGCCGAGTCTGGAATCTCCGCGGACATCCAGGTTTCCGTAAGACAGATAACGCAGCATTCTCTCGTCTCTCGTTGGAAGGAGATCCGCGCTCTCAGCTCGCAGAGCTTGTTGTCCAGAGACTGAACATTTGCCAGTAGTATACTGGGTAGCGGGGGGCGATTTGCGCAACGTCTTAATCTGATGAGAACGCCGGCTCTTTTTCCTCTTTTCCTTCTGCGTTTCCGCGGCCGGGCAGCCCAAACAAAGGGCTCCGCTGGCGTGTTTGTAAACCGCGGGTCGGCATTGAGGAATGTGAAGTCCGGTTTTCGGTGTGTGATTGCCGAACCGATGTCCAAAAGCGTTTGTCTGTCGTACACAATAAGGCAGACAACATCCAAGACAAAAAAACACAGAACTGTAAACAAAACAAACAATAAACTGCAGTGTTTTGACGGAGCCCGCGACGCAGCAGCCATACTCGGCGCCATCTTGAGAAACGATCAAGATGGGTGTGTGTGTGTGTGTGTGTGTGTGTGTGTGTGTGTGTGAATAAAAAGCTGCTCACTCTAGTAGTAATGCCTTTAAGTAATTTATGCTTTCATTTGGCGGCTGAGAGGATGATGGGATTACTTGGGAGACTGCAGTGGATTAACACTGAAGAAAGTCTAAAGGGAAGCAGACGAACACCTGGCCCTTGTGTTCTCCTCCTCAAATGCATAAATAAAAAACATCCCAGAAGTACTCAGTACCACAGAGATGCTCATAATCGAATGTCTTTTAGTTGAACTGTTGCTGATTTGTCTTCATGAGACAAGTATTTATTATTTAAGTATTTATTATGTGAGGTGTTGTGAAGAGTATTGACTAAAAAAAATAAAAGACAAAAAAAATATTAAATTAGGGAATAAGTCTCTTTGAAGAAACACCTCCTGCAAGGAAACCAAAAGTTTATGCATCCACCTAGTCAGCAAAAATATAATTATAAATAACATAAAGAAAAATTGTGTTCTTGTGCACTTAATTATGGAGTATCTGTTCATCTCATACAACAACAATATTCTATTTAAGACCCAATGAAAGCAGTTTTCTTTCCTGTGATGATGTAGTTCAGGCGAAAAGATGTAGTTGCTTCTAGAAATGTGCTTTTTCTATCGCATTTATGTTTTCCACACTATGGGTAAGGTTTAGGTATTGGTTTAGGATATTGATGTCTGTTTAGTTTTCCTCTAGTTTGTGTTAGGTTTAGGAGTTGGTAAAGTGTAAGGGTGTCTGTTTTTTGCATTTCGAAAACTATTGGATAGGTTTCAATAAATGGATAGGTTAGATAAAGTTTTAGGTTAGGGAGGTACTTTTTACTCATTAAAACATCTAATATTCACCTCATCTGATTACAACACCATTTCACTTGCTTTTTGCACTTCCCACTGGACGTTTCTTTACGAAACTGCAATGAAACCTGTAATGAACAGGATTCCCACTCTTTTCAACCAAAGAATTTCCATGTCTTTTCCATGATTTGAAAGCTAATTTCCATGACCAAACGTTTAGCCTTTAATTCTGAAAATGGCACCAAAATCACAATCGCAAATTTGTAAAAAAAAAAAAAAAAAAAAAACTACACCACTGTTTCATAAATTAAACTGAAAACATTTAATTAATTAACACATAAATGAATAATTAAAAATAACTACAACTTGCAGTAAGTTCCCAGTGGATAGTCTAATTTACAACAGGTGAGATTTTCCAGCATGTGCAATTAAACAGATGCACTATTCAAATACTGTATACTATAAAAAAGGAAACACCAAAATTGATCTAAATGACATTTGCACATTTTAAAGACTGTAGACCCAGCTGTGCAAGATCCCCTTTGAGTTTGGTTTGAGTTTAATGTTTTTATATCTTGTTTTTTAATGCTTGTTATATGGAACAACAATTCTATATAGTTAAGGGATTTTCTTACAAACAAAGAGAGAACAGTCTAACCCTAATTCAAAACTAACCTGGGCATGCTCCTCTAAGAGACCAGTTTACCTGGAAGCCTTTGGAATGTGCTACTGTCATTAAGGTGAATTTTGTTTATAATATTTGAAAACTGCATCTGTATAATTGAGCATGCTGGCAACATATCACCTGTAGTAAGTAAGTATATCAACTAGGAACCTGCAACATCCTCTGGAATGTGTGCATGACATCTTGGTGAATTTTAGTGATTTGTTTTCCAAAAATAATCAAATAATTAGACTTACTTTAACAATCTCACCTGTAGTAAATTAGTCTATCCACTGGGAACTTACTACAACCTTTGAAATGTGAAAATACTGCTCTTTTACTGTTTTTTGTTTGTTTGTTTGCTTCATCATCAACAGCATAGAGGGTGGAATTTTCAGATGGTCTCTTGAGTATGCTGAGCAATGAAAGCGCATTGGTGCATGTTCAGTCATAGTTCTGCAGCCACACCAAGTGTTGACTGTTCTGGGTACAATGTTTTATGGCCCTTGTAGTACATTTATATACCCTTTAGGCTAAGTGCATGAACAATATTTTTGTAAAACTGTCGACTTCAGAGAGTACTTGTAAATGAAAACTAAAATCCAATAAATATCGAGCATAAAACTAACTTTACCCCACTTCATATAGGTCTATTTTAGCCCTTTATATCAACATAAAAAGTTGTGGGACAAATATATTTTTCAAGGGACGAGATTATTTTCTTGTGGCTACGAGATAAGGATGTCATTCCCTCAACATAATATCAAGTGGCCATAACATATTATCACTTTTCCACAAGTTATTATGATGTGGCAATGACAAAACTAAGTAAACTGAACCTGTCCCTTCCCAGGGACTGTAGGATCCCAACACTTTGCCAGCCATTTTACATACCTGGCCATGCTGAGCAAGACATTGTTTAAAGTGCACTTTCCTGGCATGCTAAACTTAGCTGTAAAAGCTAATTTTACATGCTAAAGTAGGGTATATGAAAATTAGCAAAGAGTGAGACACTTCACTGAAATAAGCGGGTTAATGACAATTAGCCTGAAAACATGAATCCTACAACGGGTGGGAGTTAGCAGAACGTTGTTGTCTCTAATTGGTCAGGTATTCTAAATAACATTATATATTTTTAACTCTTCAACGTGTTTTTAATCCAGTGCAACACAACACCCCGATTAAATATTTTAGAACAGATCCTAATTAATTAAAATATATGAACTATAAAAACAATTCCATGACTATTCCAGGCCTGGAAATCTAAATTTTTTAATTCCCAGATATTTCCACGTTTTCCATGACCATGGGAACCCTGAATGAAGCACGTAATTTCGTTTTGCAAAAATATTGCCGTGGTCACATAACATCATGAGATCAAGCTGAATGTTTTTGGTCCATTGAAAAACTATTAATTTTACATGTGTCTATATCTGTAAGTAAATTTTGTCATCATTTTAGAACACACTTGCATATAGATAGCCTCAGAGCTAATAGACATAATAGGGGATAATAGCAATAAGACACAAATGTCACATTTTGATTTCATGGAGTCTTCAATACTTATGAAGCTGCATATTTGAGAATAACCCAGTGTTCTAGAGTTGCCAACTGCATGTAGTGACACTACTAACTTAATTCGATTTTCAGTTATGTGAAATCTGCTCAGTAGATTTGAAATAAGTGTGGCTTTTCCAGTAACAAGCTATAGTGGCATACATAACAAAACATTGTATTATATGACGTGAGCATAGTACCACAATAGTGCTGCTGTTGACAGAGCAGACTACAACCAAGTGAGCATTGAGCAAGCAAAGGCAGAGACAAGCAAAATATTGCGTGCACTCTCTTCTGTTCATTGGTTCCAATCAACTGCCTCAAAGAGATGATTCACCAATTCCTTTGAATCATCAATACAAAATTTTTGAAAAAAATAATAAAAGTACATGTTCATTTTTGTACTAATATTACTAAAACTAATGTTTGTTTTTTTTAACCATATTTCAGCTACGTTGTATATAAAGTGGAATCTTTGATAGTCTTATTAGTTATATTTAACATAAATGTACAGTGTGTGCACCAGTTTGAATGGTATTACCCTAATAGTATCGCATTCAAAATCTCATTGAATCTGGACACATTTTGGTATATAATGCATAATTTTCAAAATCCAATTAAAACAAGTCCCATCCATTGATCCTGTTTCACTCTGATCTACATCACATTACGGAAGTAAATTGGTTTCAAATGGCAAATGGCATAGGAAAAGCATTGCCCCTTTAAAGATGAAGAAAGAAAGAAAGAAACAGCTTTAGTGTAGTTACTGTAGCTATTTTTTGTTAGCATATTATAGGGTGCGTTCTATTCACTAGCGATCATCCCTATGCCTTATTCGTTTCTAAAACTTCACCATCGACTGTCAGAGCTTTGGAGGGCTGAAAAGTGTGAGGCTCAAAATGAATGGTTATTCGGAACTCACTTTTGAAGTCATTTGTATTGGAAATTCTATTTGGAACAACTTTACAACATTGCTTCCATGATTGTACTGCCTTCGAAGTGGCCTTCGGAAGCTGATTTGGAATACAGGAATAGTGTATCAAAGGGAATATTGACTGTAGCTTAATAAAATAGGTGTTTCAGAGACACTTTTAGAGCAGCTTTTTCAAAACTGTAAATATCTGAGACCTTTTGGGGGAAATGGCAGAATTGCTTTTGATTGAATATGTTGATGGAATTGCATAAAGAAAAAAACTGTCAAAAAGTAATTAACACAATTGTTGTCAGTCTGTGTAAATGTAAATGTAAACTGTCAGTGCTCCCTCCTACTTTCACATTCTATTCTCACTTTGAGTGCCTCAATATGTGGCAGGTGTTTCAGTCAAACAAACACATTCACGTTCCACACGTGTCACATCCTGTCATTCAAAGACACGCAAGCCGTCTGGCTTTTTTATTACACTGATTTCATTTGTCACGGTCTAATTCACTATTGACATAAAACATACAGCTCTCATTAGATCATTTCTAAAAAAATTCAGTGCCAAAGTGGGAAGTCAAAAACACATGGCAGATGGCTCAATCATTCTAATGGGAGAAGATCATTTAATGTTGCATGGCTTGGAGGTTGAATATCATTTTGTTAGAGAATGGAAGTGCATAAAACACTTTTATAGTACATTTTTGTTTTTATATTGCTTTAGTTTCATTGAGATAATTCTGGCTAATAACCCATACCTGTCTCAAGATGTGAGATATTATGCCATGCAACTGTTTAATCACAGAACTCATCAGATTGCATTTTTTTTGTGGAACACAAAAGCTGAAATGTTAAATAATATACTGGTCTTTTTATCCCATAATTAAATAGAAAGGGGCACTTTAAAAATACCATAAAAGTAATCCATATGACTTTTGCATTACATTCTAAGTCTTCTAAAGCCATGCAATAGCTTTATGTGAGAAAAATACTACAATTTAAGTTTTTATGCACTGAAAACCTTTCTCTCCACTGAAGCTCTACAAAAATGGTGCATTGACACAAAATAATGTAGCTTTTCATATGAATAGTGACCAAACATCATTGACATCAATGTTTGATTTGAGATGTACAGTTAAGGGGAAGTCTTTCAGTATATGGAATTAAAATATATTAAAGAATTGTAAAAAAGTATATTCTTCAACATTTTTCCTTTTGACTTGCACGGAAGAAAGTATGTCACAAGTAAATCCACCCAGTCATTTCTGTAAGGAAGCACATTCTTAATATATTAATTGCTACATTAAAGTGTTCATGGCGTCCACTGCTGTGTAGAGTAGCCCCTATCCATGCAAAGCTAAAATGGCTGCATAGGCCTGTCTCTGACTGGTACTCATGTTTGTTGATGCCTCCATTCCAAATTAGATCAACACCTCTTGCACTCAGCCCTTGTGTTCAATGTCAGGTCACAGCAGGGAGGGCTGGGAAAACCTTGGGAGGTGGAGAAATCAAGCCATGCCTTCACCAGTGAGCAGATATTTGTTCTTCGTCACTAGACATCAAAGTGCAGTCTGACTCCCACTTGCCAAGCCTTCTTCCCGCAGACGGCAGAAAGGCAGGAGAGATTAGGTCAGAAAAGGGACTATAGTTTGGTTGAGTGGCATTATGGGAGCAAGGACCAGTGACTCAGGTAATAGACATAATCAAAGGGGTCTTAGGTTCAAATCACCAGGTGTGGCTGACTGCTCTTCTCCATTTATTTTTAGAGTGCCACCTGCTTATCCACACACCTGGTCACTGAAGACTGCCCACGGACACATGTGGAGAACGCTCTCAATAAATGACTGATTGAAATAAATATAACAGCTGCAACCCCTTTTACATGTGATCCTTATAAATCTCCAATTGTACACTGCCTGTCATTCTTAAATGTTTTGCCACCCAAATTCACACCATATGTGCTGAATTTCCATTAAGCGTTGCCAACTGGCCAATAATGATTCTCTGAAAATCGCCTGTGCAGATACCACATTCGCAAAGAAGTGAAATAACCCTATTTTGTTTTCGGTAGTGCTATGGTTATGGTTAAGTTTAGGGTTAGGAATAGGGTTGATAACCGAGAACCCGTTCTTGTTCAGAACTGGTTCCATACTTAACAGCATACCGTAATCGGATGACCTTCATGACTTTCGGTTCTGTTAATGATTTCCGATGCGGCTGGAAAACCATATTGAAATACTCTGACATTTTTTCCAGCAGTGCATTTCTGCAGCAGCGCTACCCTCTACTAAGTCAAAAGCATAAAACACACAAACAAATGACTCTCATGAGCCGGCTCAGTTGCATCTACATCGCAAAACAGACAGCGTTTCCGGTATGGTCAGATTCCCGAAAGAACGATTTAGATGAGCCGGTTCTTTAGAATCTAAAGCGCGAAACATATAAAGCTTCCAGTCTAGTCCGGTATAGTATTAATCTTACACTGATGTGCAATTTATGAATGTCCAACTCGAAATTAAAAAAGGAACTGTTGAAGTCTTACATAGATTGCGACTGAAGTATGATATTAGACAACAGAACACAGTCTAAACTGCCTCTGGAACTGTTACTGTTATGTCATGTGACTTTAGACCTGTGTGACTTTAATCAAGCAGTGCAGTTACTGACTGGTTGTTCATATGACAATGTTTAATTAAAGATACAAGAGTTTTGTAATACAAGGAATTATATATAGGCCTATATATATATATATATATATATATATATATATATATATATATATATATATACATAAATAAAATAAATGAATTAAATATGCCATCACATCTCTTGTTTGTTTAGATACAGTCCAGATATAGCCCATTTAGGATCAATTATTTGCTAGGACATATGTCTTTATATCAAGAATTGTTTAACATTTTTAATGATTTGTTATTTCTGCTCTGTAGAAATCGTAAAGGTTCTCATAATTTGGCAATTGAATTACTCATTTTAAAATAATTCTTCCTCAAATGTACTAAAATAACTACTGAAATCGTTACTAGAACCGTTAAGGAACCAGAATCGTTAAGAGGAATCGGAATCATTAAATTCCCATCTCTAGTTAGGAACATATCACCTTAATTACAAATCAGATCAGACACGCTGTGCCTTTCATGTCATATCCATTCAAACAATTATGTTATTGCACATGTGATGCAGTGCATCACAACTGTAGTTCTAGCTTCAGTTGCTGGGATGGCCAGTAGTTTTGTCTAATTTTTTTAGGTTTTAGAGGATGAGAGGTTTACACGCAACCTGTCTGTGGCAGGGCAGAGTGGGGGGCCGGGTCGTGATTCTACACACCTGGTCCCTTATCAGGCTAATCAAGCCTCCGAGAGGGATAAAGGCCGACTGTGGAGGATGGTGCGGGAGAGAGAGATCGTTTACGGACATGTCCATCATGTTTGTGTTTTGTCTTTTTAACTTAAACAAAAGACAAAACACACACATGACCAGATATGCCCGTAAACGAACTCTCTCACCCGCACCATCCTCCACAGTCGGCCTTTATCCCTCTCGGAGGCTTGATTAGCCTGATAAGGGACCAGGTGTGTAGAATCACGACCCGGCCCCCCACGCCGCCCTGCCACACTGTCCAAATTGGCATCTACCTAATTTGGCAAGCTCAGAAAGATATTTGGAACTGTCTGCTACCCAACCAGAACACATTTTTTGGTTGCAACCCACTAGTTGAGGACCACTGTAGCTACTAAAGTCATATCTGAACCATTATAAGCAACACTTAATAAACCTTCTTTTATAGAAATGGTTGCCATTACTGTACTGACTATTGTAACTATAGCTGTTCAAAGACAAATCAATGATACACAATCAAATTTTATATTCATAGCTGCACTTCCAAATTTTCTTTGATTTGTTTAAATCGGAGTCTCAGTTTTCACTGCTACTGTTCAAATTGTGGCTCAGAAACTATCAAAGGGATAAGCATACAGTGGTGTCTAGTTTTTAGAATTGCCTACAACCCAACAGGCCACATCCCTAATAAACATGTAAAAAGTAATGAAAGTAACAGGCTTTTACTCATTAGATATATAAAAATAAGCAACGTAAGAGAGAGAGAAAATAAAATTGAGTGCTAGATTCGTACACACAGTGATAGAGGCAGATTGGGAGCACTGAAAAATATTATGGGACAGTGAAGTTCAAGCATTACAAGGGAGATACGCCAGATAATTCAACTGCACAATTAATCAAGACCTCATGAGACTACATTTCAACCTCAAAGAAATTCACATGACACATTCACTCCACGCAAAACGACTACCAATTTTGGGATTTTGTTGAAGACCCAATCAAAATTAGAGTTTTGTGGCTTTTATCCATGTTTTACAGCATTTAAGCAAACCACGCTCGCGGAGAACTTTATTAGGAACACCTGTACACCTACTTATTCATGCGATTATTTAATCAGCCAATCATGTGGAAGCAATGCAATGCATAGAATCATGCAGATACGGGTCAGGAGCTTCAGTTAATGTTCACATCAATGGGGAAAAAAAATGTGATCTGGATCGGGCTGGTTTGAGTATTTCTGTAACTGCTGAATTGGATTTTCTGGGATTTTCACATACAAAAGCCTCTAGAGTTTACTCAGAATGGTGCCAAAAAAATAAATAAAAAATCAAATAAAAACATCCAGATAGTAGCAGTTCTGTGGACAAAAATGCCTTGTTGATGAGAGAGGTCAATGGAGAATGGCCAGACTGGTTGGAGCCTACAGAAAGGCTTCGGTAACTCAGAAAACCGCTCTGTACAATTGAAGTGAGCAGAACAGCATCTCAGAATGCACAACACGTCGAACCTTGAGGTGGATGGGCTGCAACAACCATGTCGGGCACTTTATTAGGTCCATAGGGTTTTTAATAAAGTGTAGTTCTAAATTAATTTTATGTAGAATACATTTATAACATAAATTATGTAATGTCTGTTTGTGTTTCTGTGACAGCTGAAGGGTGTATGGCCCCTAACGAGTCTTTAAATGAGGGTCATGTGGTGCTGAGTTTTTGACTTACATGTGACAATGAACAAAAAGGAAATATAGATGTTATTTTGAATTATTGGACAGACAAAACAAAAGTAATTAAAAGTAATTGGTGATGATTGGAGAATATTTTTTATGCAATCTGTAAAGTCAATAATCTGATATCAATTTTAGAGAAGTAATTATTAATTGTAGTGGATTATATATTTTGAGTAATTTACCCAACAATTTGTAACTGACAAATAGCAAATCATGTGTTTATGATTTGTAATAATAAAGAAAACTGCACTCATCGAGTGACTTCATGGGAACTTAAATGTGAAAATTAGTAGCCCAAATCTTGATTCTTTACTTTGAAGAGAAATCACTGATCCAAACAGGCCTCCGGCCATTTCAGTTTCAAAAATTCTAAGGCTAAGGGATTTTATTCGACTAAACTTTTAACTTGTCCTTGAGGCAGACTGATCTAGATACAAAGACAGGCGGACAGTGTGGCACACACATCAAACGAGTTCTTCTTTAGGTACAGAATCACGGATCTTCTGCCCTATTTGACGGCCCAATGTGGGATTAAAGTGGGGTTTGTCTGAAGCCAAGGCAAATTAGAGCTCAGTTTAACCTCTTGAGCTCGGACTCATGCTCTTTCTGTTTTACAGTTTCCCTGCCGCTCTCTTCTGTCTCTCTTCACACCTAAGACTCCCATTAGCACCCAATGTGCTAAAGAGAAGCACATTAATGCACCTGTCACAAACAAACACGCATGCTTTTTGTCACTACAAAGGATCCACGCTAGAGGATGAAAAGGAAAGGCAGAGATGAGTAGGAGAGAACGAGAGACAATGGTGACAAAGCTGTATAATGAATGGGAGGAGAGACAGCCGGGCCTGGCAGGTGGATCCTAATTTAAATACCATTCTTATACATATTACAGGGCTTTATGTGGAGCAGCACCCCTTCATTTTCGCTAATTTGAAGGGTGGCACAGTCTAGACTTCTGTAGAAAATGCCACTGTGGCCAGATCAAG
Source organism: Moxostoma hubbsi (assembly GCA_032164185.1). Lineage (NCBI taxonomy): Eukaryota > Metazoa > Chordata > Actinopteri > Cypriniformes > Catostomidae > Moxostoma > Moxostoma hubbsi. The sequence goes on along the minus strand of JAVLUX010000031.1, from coordinate 14,321,463 downwards.
TGTCAGGTGGAGTCTAATGAGAGAACAAAGGCTAATAAATATACATAACCCTGTGTCAATTTTCTGAGGCTCATCTATTATTTACTGCTTCCAAGTCATTACTAATACAGAAGGAACAGACTTATGTTGGTTTAAACAATTGTCTAAAGGTGGGTTTGAATCAATTGTTAGTATTTTGTTGCACTTAAAGGTGTGTATTTTTTCACTGTTAAAATCGCTCCTATCCCAGCATAATATCCAGAGACAACTATACTGCCCTGCAAAGGCAAAATGTAAGTACCTACAAATAAAAATAATTATGACTGAAATCGGGTCTCTTAGGCTAGAAAAATACTTTGTTCAAGTGCACTTGGCCACCGCACTGTTAAAATGCGATCCATGTTAACAATGGGATGATTTTTTAAACAGTATTGAAGGTGTTCCCATCTATATGCTGGACACTTAGTGGCTGCTTTTCATAATTATTCGGTCCAAGACATCCATTTTCAAAAACTTTTTTTTAATATAAAATTTCAGTTTTATAATGAAATAAATTAATATGGTGGCACAATTATATCTTTTTATATATACATACATTGTATTAAAATATGTAGCTAAATTAAATATAACATCTTTTAGTATGTGAAATGCTATTTTATTTAATTATATATTGTTTTATACGATTTTAACCACATTTTAGATATTTGTAAAATGTACACAATCCATATAGCCTATTCCATCCATATGTTGTCATTTTGCATGTGTAACAATGATATGACTAGTCAGTGCTTGAAATTTCATGTCAGCTAAACATTTTGACACAAAATGTGCAAAATTGGAACTTAAAAGTTAACATACTATTCCACATTTCTCCATTTATGTGCTTGAACTATAAAAAGAAATACAGCTGTATGAATATGACCTGAAATCTCTTATTTAACACTGGCCATGAGAAAGTAAACATTTACAGAGACTTACAAAACATTTCAATTTCATTTTCACATGTTGTACAAAGAAATAGATCAGATTCTTCAGCTTGTTGACATGCATTTTCATTTGGACATTTCTAATTTGCGTTGGATGATGACAGATAGCAGCAGAGAGTGCCAAGCGCGTGAGTTATTGTCATGATTCTGAGCGGATTGCTGTGGATTGATAGAATGAAAGTATCGTCAAATCATCGTGCAATGCTATAAAATATCTTCCCTTCCCTGCAATTGCTATCAGATACAATACCAGATACAATAAATTTTTTAGAGAAATGACGGCACACACCTCATAAAACATTTAAATGATTAAATGATTAAGCTTCTGCTCACCCTAGTTTTCTACCTGCTTTGCCTCTCTCCATGATGTACTTTAGTGATTCCCTCCCACTCTGTCTTAGCTAATGTAATGAGGGCAATAGGCCATCCGCTCATGCCATCACAGCCTTGTGGCCTCTTCATGTTGAGGTGACAGCGGGTTTACATATCGCAACATTTATTTGAGTTTTTTCAGAGCCATGAAAATGTATTTTGGTTTAGTTTCAGTTTTTGTAATTGTGTTGATTTTTATTTTTATTTCAATTACGAAAAAAACAATTACATTTAGTTTTTCATTAAGTTTTAGTTTATGATAATAACCTTGATGTATACAAAATTGATCTTGCGTTGCAAGAAGCCTGAGCAAGCATGTACTTGCATACCTTATATTTAGGCTTTTATACTGTAATCCTTTTGACTGTAAAAATTGCAGTAACAATAAAGTCCGTGTAACGCGGGGTTAAGATGGGCAAGGAGGCGGCGAGAACCGGCTTGTCAACGTAAATAATATTTTAATAAAGAACTTAAACAAAAAGCACAAACACACACACAACGGACATGTCCGTGATTGATCTCTCTCTCTCAAACCGTCGTCACTGGCCGCCTTTATCCCTCACGCGCCCCCATCAGGTGCCGATTGGGACTGGGGCGCCCTCCTCCACTCCACAGTCTGCCCTAAAACCAAGTAACATGAAGGCCATTTTCTCAAATTCAATGTTTAGTGCAACTATTGCATAGTTACCGTGTTTTTCCTTTGTAGGGCCATCTGTACATTAATTCTCCCTAAGAGTGTAAACACAATGCTTCTGTGGTGCTATTAAGACATCACTCTGTTTGACTGAGCAATCAGACCAGTCCAGCACGGAAACACCTGCTCAACAAAACCTGCTCAACCAATACTATATGTTTGTCCAACCAATGGAAGGCAATGGGAATATTTAGTCAAACCTTTTTGACAGCAATAATTCTACTTTTGGTACTTTTTGGTGTTGCTTTTTACAATTATTTTTGGTGCTGCTTGGCCCAACATTTTTTTTTGTGAAAGGAATTTCTTCAAGTTACCCATCAGGCACCTGGATTGTTTTTTTGTTGTTTTGTTTTGTTTTTTGAAAATGCTTTTTGCAGCAGTGTGATTTGGCTAGACGAAAGGTCATGGTCCCCCTTGTGTCTTCTGAGAAGTGTTGAAGTGGCCACTGTTGTTATTAAGAGCTTTTAGCAGCTCAATGGGCACATTGTCACACACTCCACATGTCACACAATCACACTCCCAGGAACAACATGCCATACCCTGGCTCTGGAAATGACTTGAGGGGCCTTCGTCAGCTCCCAAAACCAGCAAGGAGAATGCCAGAGGACATACAGCATATCTGAGAGCTATTTGATGTTATGTGGGTTTCTGGGAGAAAAGAAATCGATTGGGCACTTCAGTGGAACTTTACCTGCCTGCTAACCCATGACGGACTCTGGTGTCAGATAATACAAGAGCCTGATTTAACTATGGGAATCTCAGCGGAAAGCATATGGGCATATGGTAAGGGTACAAAGTTAGTAAACCAGTTTGTTGTGATGGGATTGGGCATATGGGCAAAAAGTTACTTCGTAAAATGTTTTATTTATTTAGAATTTTTTAATGACTTTTAGATAATGGGTAACACTTTATAATAACTTTCATTAATAAATCATTAACAACCCTCATAGAATGCTTAACATATCATTAGTTAATGTTAGGTAAATTTATAAGTAAAAATTTACGAGCAAATTATCTCATATTTCTAACTATTTGAATATGCATTAACTTGTGATCTGTTAAGCAACATATAATGTTTTTAATAATTTATTCATGAAAATTTTATAAAGTATTACAGCACAATTACATTATTCACACAGTATTTGCTCTCCATTAAATAACCTATTTCATCAATCACAATAATATGAAGTATAACTGAATAATTACTAAATAATAGCAGCATTAAACAAACGTTTTGCATGCAACTGCATACAGTACATCCTCGAAAAGACATTGCTTTTCTGAACAGTTGTTAATATTACATGTATACTTACATTAGTCTCAAAGTGTGTCCTTTCTCTCTGGAGTTTACATAGCTTTTATAAGTGTATTAAAATCTACAGAGAATGTACTTGTGTTATAACTGTGTAATAATCCTATTGAACCTGTACTGTATCTTGATTATTACAGTGTTATTAAAGCTTTAATGCTTGAACTATTAAGCAACACCAGGATATGTTTTAGATGCTTTATATATATATATATATATATATATATATATATACACACACTACCGTTCAAAGTTTAGGGTCACTTAATCATTCTTTAATTATTTTTATTTTATTTTCACATTTTAGAATAATAGTAAAGCCATTACAACTATGGAATAATAGAAATGGAAATATGGGAATTATGTTGTGACATTATGTTGTAAGCATACGCCTTCAGATCAAAAGATTTTTAAGATCATGAGAAAAATGTAATGCAAGTGACCCCAAACTTTTAAACAGTAGTGTAATATATGATATATTATATATTATCATCATTAATAAAGTCAGTTTTATTCAAATGTATTATTGAGCAGTCCTTTTCGAAGACACTAGATATAAAAGGGTTCATTAACTTTATCTGAATCACTAAAAATGACTGGTTCTTTCCTATTTTTCATGTATATCTTCCACTTTAATTAAAAAACCTATTGGTCATAATTACCAAGCAGCAGAAAAAGGAAGAGATCAAGAAAGATCAAAGAGAGCAAAATATTAATACATCTATTGTTCAGCTTAGTGTCATGAAGTGTAACTGCCTCCCCTATATTTGACAGTGCTGCAGATACAAACTACACAGAAGAAGGGAGAGGACTAGAAATAAGGAAGGATGGAGTGGCAGACCAAAAAAAGATTAAATAATGAATAGTTGTGCATGGAATATGCTTTAGTCTATTACCAGTAACATTGGCATAGATAGGCCTAAACAAAAAAATAATGCTTTTTTTTTTAAAAAAATTTTAAAGCTTGAGAATTAAATTTTGGCTCAACAAAAGACAAATAATTGCCCCAAAACAGAAAGATGCATTGTGGTAATCAAAGCTGAAAAGTTTCAATCAAAACATATTCACCGTACAAATTTAAATCAATGTATCAAGTCGAAGTTCAAGACTTGAGAAAATTCATTGGCTGTGTAAATCATAATATACAAAAATCTGTTTACATATATGCAGCATGTGCCTGAGAAAACAACATTGGTTCAATGACAGGTGCATACAGTGGAGACCAGAGCTGGGAGGAGAGCACGTGCACAGCTGAAGTCCGAAGACACGAACCAACGAATGCTAGTCCCAAAAGATGAGACAGTCATCCCGAGTTTCATAAAAAGAAAGGGGAATTTTGAGTACCGAGTTTAAGCTCTACCAGCTGTGGCTCTCATTCTGTAACTTTAACTTAAGCTAGATAATACCTCTGATGAAAACATAAACAGGGCCACCAAATTTTTGTGTTAGCTGTATGGATTAGAGAATTGGCTCAATCTCCACATGTTTAATACTCATCTAATATATACATTTTATAGGGCTGTCAGTCGATTAAAAATTTGTAATCATGATTTATCGCATCTTTTGTTTTTATTTTATATTATTTTTTCTGTAAAATGCATTTATTTCCATATTAGGAAAGAAAACCACACAATATGTAACAATATAATGCTTTATTAACATTTTCCAAAGCCTTCCACAATATAAAGATAGAAATGCACAAAAATATAAATGTTTTTTTGATAGAAAAATTTAATTAATGAGCAAGTACACCAACAATCCATCTTCCAAACCATGTTTTTGCCTTACATACGATTCACTAAAGGTAAGCCTATAATAATTATGTATATTTTAGAGCTGTTAGAAAGTATTTGGCATACTTCTGTCGTTCGTCTGTGCGTGTTTCAGCTCAGGTCCGTAAAGAAAAGAAGCATGATCCAGTGTGTGCGGTGATATTTGTGGCTGAAAGCTTGTAGCCACAATAAATAAGCAACACTGACCATGGATCATTCAAAAAGGCAACTCTCAGTGGAATTACCCATTTTCAATATAATGAAACCGAGAACCAAGAAGAGTCTTTAAGCAAAAAGGGAATGTGACAGAGCCCGTAATAAAACACGAAACAACATTGTATTGGCTTTTCAGAGGTGGTGACAACTCAGAGATCTTTTTTCTTTCACCCCTTTTCTCCCCAATTTAGAATGCTCAATTACTAATGTACTCTAAGTCCTCGTGTTGGCATATTGACTCATATTGCCTCAATCCAGGTGGCGGAAGACAAATCCCAGTTTGCTGTGTAAAGAAGGCTTTAGTCCCCATAGGATTAGTATTCATTGCAATGGGATCCTCAGCAATATTAATCTGCTGGTAGACTGGCTATCCGCTTTCCCACAGCAAGCGTGAAGCTGCGCTCATGATTCACGTCAAAGCGTCAACTCCAGCATCCAGTGCTGCTTTAAACTCCATGGGAAAAGCAGATTAATAATTAAGACTTGCCATGCTTCTGTATTAATTAAAATGTGCTGAAAATACCAAAAGTCCCATCTGGGCTTGTTTTGTACATCAAAAATTGTATTAAGAGGTCCTTTCTCCAAAATGTTATCACTGACAGTGAAGCGCTGTTGTAGTGTGTGTGTCAGTGTATTGGCCCTGGATGGACACATCAAAAAGCTTCCATCCTCCCAACAAGTTTATAACTGGTCACAGTAAACATAAAGATTTAATGTCAAACTTAACTTAAAACAAACTGTAACACGGGGTTATGATGGGCAAGGAGGAGGCGAGAACCGGCTTGTCAATATAAATAATACTTTAATGAAAACTTAAACAAAAGCACAAACAAACACACAACGGACATGCCCGGGATTGAGCTCTCTCTCTCGAACCGTCGTCACCGGCCGCTTTTATCCCTCGCACGCCCCATCATGCCGATTGGGGACCGGGCGTGCGACATTCCAGCCCGGCCCCGCCCCCCTCCACTCCACACAAACATAAACGCAGACACACACGCAACACGCTGAGTGCGTCTCCCTCAAACTCAAACTGGCGCCTCTGGCTCCCCTTTATCTCACTCTCCCATTGATTAGCTGATTCAGCGCCAGCCGTGCAACATCACGGTCTGGCCACGCCCTCCTCCTCGACACAACTGTATTAACATTAAATGCGCTAATCGCGATTAAGAAAGCTTAACATGTTAAACTTTTTAAATGAATCGCATGCCATTAATGTGTTAATTCCAACACTTTTAAATTATATTTTGCAGAATTAGGATGATTTCATGCTCTCAGTGGTTTCATGGTAGCTTTTTCTTCTCCAAATTAATCTCATTCTCTTCTGCCAAAAACCTATACTATTTATTCAAACAAAATGATTGCATTTAAATGATTAAAATTTACATACATAAAAATGTTATACATATTGTGCTTATTTCTGATAAAACTAACTAACTACTTTTCTAAAACTTAGAAAAACTGGCTGGCTTTATTCATCGTATAGACTCTACAGAGTACTGAGGCATGGGAGAACCACACAAGCAACATGAAAAGGAGAATTCTTGAAGTGGTGAAAAACAACATTTCCACATCAAGTCAATTTCCAATGTGATCAATGTTGCAGATGTCCTGGAGGACCATGTGGCTGTGGATAACTAGAGAGTCTATACCAATGCATCTATTATCCACTTTGGCCTGCCTTATTATCTGATTTTATTTGTGCTAGTTGTTTTGAACGTAACTTTTCAAGAAACAAATAAAACTGGAAAGAAAATAATCAAAGGCAAAATTTAAACTTAGTCTTCAAATCAACAGCATTTTTTGTTAATGATATTCCCTGCGTGCGTTTGCTGATCAAGATTAACAATGCACTGCTAGTGTTTTCAATCACGCAGTTCTGTCACAAAACTATCATATGGGTGGGGCTAACAGAGATGTGTTTCTCTTTCGCTAGTGAGTATTTGAGTGACAGCTCTTCTGCCTGGAAGTAGAGTAGAGTTCAGTCAGTGAAAGGAGCTCTGGTTCAGTTTTGCATGTTAAGTGTGAGAATCTGCAAATGCCTTCATAATTCATTAGTGTTAAGTGATATATATTCATGCATTTATTATATCTGTGTTTTTTCTCCTAAGACCATTTTGTCACGATAAGTTTCAGGAGCAGCATGGACAAAGCCATCACCATGATAACACACTTAATTACCCCATTGTTAGCACATGCACTCAAACCTTCACAATTCCCACTGGTTGCACCTTTTTATTATTAATTGTGAAGAATTTAAACATATCATAAGAATCACAATCAAGCATTGAGCTTGTTTTCACAGGATGTAGATTTTCAAGGGTACTGCATTGCATGGGTATTCAATCCAAATGTTTTTGTTGACAAATGTTAATAGTGCTTCAAATGTGACTTTTAACAAACCAGCTTAATGTTTGATTTAAAAGTTTTAATGAATTTACCTTGATTAAATTTGTTATTGAAATCAAATCACTTTATTGGTGCAGTTCCACCAAACATGGCAAAACATTGCAGTCACATAGTTACAAGATATACAGAATACACAACACTCACTGAACTATATGTACACAGAATACCCAATATCCATATTGCATAATAAACACATTGTACACATTACAGACAACAAAACACAATGTACACAAAAAAGAAATGTACTCTTGACATTTTCTCAACCAACTTCTTGATGTATCACCCTGGGATGCTTTTTAAACAGTATTGAAGGAGTTCCCATCTATATGCTGGGCACTTAGTGGATGCTTTTCATAATTATTTCGATTTAAAAAAAAAAAGTATTTAAATAAAATGTTAGTTTCGTAATTAAATTAATTAATATGTTGGCACCAATATATTTTTGTCTACAAAACGTCTTGGTTACAGTCTGAAGCCAGTGCTGAAACGGTCTCATATACATCAACCCGAATGGCACGACTGCCGCTGAGGATGCCATATGACATATGTCAGGAGCCTCTGAAATTGATTCAGTGGAACCACTGTGCCCAGTCTGAACGTACTCAGGCAGTTCAGCACCGACTGCACGTGCTTGCTTTTGAGGTGCGCTGTCATTGAGACCGAGTCTAACTCCATGCTGAGAAAAGAGATGCTCTGAACCGGGGAGAGCTTACTCTTTTCCCAGTTGACCCAAAGCCCTAAACGGCTGAGGTGCCTGAGCACCAAGTCCCTGTGTGCACAGAGTAACTGTCAAGAGTGTGCTAGCATTAGCCAGTCGTCGAGTTAGTTGAGTATGCGAAAGCCCACTGCTCTTAACGGGCTGAGCTGCCTCTGCGACTTTCGTGCAGACACGAGGGGACAAGGACATACCGAAGGGGATGACCTTGTACTGATATGCCTGGCTGTCGAAAGCGAACCGTAGAATTGGTCTGTGACGGGGTAATATTGAGACATGAATGTATGCGTCCTTCAAGTCTACTGCCGCAAAACAATCTTGATGCTGGACGTATGTCAGAATACGTTTCTTGAACGTGAGTCTGTGTAAGGCCCGGTTCAAAACTTGCATGTCCAAGATTGGCCGCAACCCACTCCGTTTCTTGGGTATGATGAAGTAGGGGCTGTAGAATTCCTTCTCCATCTCGGCTGAAGGGACATGCTCTATCGCACCCTTGCGCAGAAGGGTTGGGATTTCTGCATGCAAAGTGGAGGCATTTTTGCCCTGCACCGTGGTGAAGCGGACGCCGCTGAAGCAGGGCAGGTGCTTGGCGAACTGATTCACGTAGACGAGTCGGATGGTCCTGGCCAAGCACCAGGACAGGTTGGAAAGTGGAAGCCACACATCCAAGCTCCGGGCGAGGTGCACTAAGGGGACAATCACGTGCGATGTACCTGGAGGTATGGCCTCGTGGCGGGGGGGGGGGGGGGGGGGGGGGGGGGGGGATGGGGAGTGTCGGGGAGTGTTGCTTCTTCCCGAGGTGGTTGTGCTGAGGAGAAGCTCGAAGCACTTTCCTTGCTCCACGTACCCGGCCTGGGGTGGGTAGGTGACTGAGAAGGAGGTTCTGTAGAGACGACCTCTAGACTCTAGACGACCCACCTGCCGGCCTGAGGTGCAAGTGTTGTGCAGTTGGGCACGTGAAGTCGGAATGTCCGCGTTCATGGGGGCTGGACTGCAAGTGCTCTATATCCGATCGCCATGAGAACAGAAACTGCTTTTTTGTTGGGGGTGCGGCAAACAAAGAAAAGGAAACAAAAGATTCTCCACCCAGCCCTCCACTGGGGGATGGAGTGGTCTGAACACCAGTTCCATGGCAGATGTCTCTCTCCCTGGGATGCCCTTCTCAGGAGCGCTTGGGTGCCTTCTGGGTCCAGGAAGTGGTTCGTGAGACAGGGGGCATCCACCTCTTGCGGGGAGCTCTACATCGTATTTCCTGCAGCACATCAGGATGAGGACTAGCCAGGTGCATATCTTTTAACGCCTTGGCCTGGTGGACTTGCATGAGGGCCATGGCATGCAGGGCAGTGCCGGCCTGTCCAGCGGTGCTTTAGGACTTGGTCTTCCAGCACACATGAAGGCACTAGCCCAGTCGAGTCCTCAATGTTGGAGGCTGCCAAGACGCTCTCCATAAGGCGAGCCGTTCTCATCTCGGAACCGAACAGGGGCAGACGAGCATGCTGGAGAATGGGTGGTCCACTGGGATTTACCCAGAGATACCACGGCCGTTAAACTCCTGAAATTGTCTCCAGTGCCAGCTGCATTGGCCCTATACCCGTGGGTGGAAGGCGCGACGTGGGGAGCGGCTAGAGTGGCTTTCCACTGGAAGAAGGAAAGCCACGACGGCAAAGATGCCATGGTCATGATCTCGCAGTGAGAACATGAACCATTCACAAATGCTGCCTCGGTGTGATCACTGCCCTGATACGTGAGGCAGCGCCCATGGCCGTCAGAAGCGGATAAGTAATGACAGCATTCAGGAATGACACAAATATGGAAAGGCATCTTGAGAAAAATGCATCTTTAAAAAGACGTTCAACGTCAGTGTATACACTTTTAGAGAAATTTTTACTCTTTTAGAGGGCTGTCGAAGCGAAGTGGCTCAACATATAATTTCTGATTGAGCCAATGCTAAATTTCTGTTGATGCAATAGGGAATATTAAATTCAAAGTACTTTCATTGAGCCAGTTGAAAGGCCGGTGAGTATAGGCTGGTGTGTTTAACTGCACTGTACAGTAAGGAGTGCATCCGATTGTCTGTGTGTGCAGATTATATGAGTTTACTCCAGTGAATCGTAAAATTAAGAATTTTTAAGTTTTTTTTTTTGTTTGTTTTTCAAATAATTCTTTCACTGTAAGTACAGATCATAGAGCTCGACTTGCTGTCACTTCGAGATGAAGGAATTTCAGATGAAAGGGGTGGAGGTGGGGGATTGAATGAAAGACAAAAGTACTTGGAGAAGGTTGAACTCAACAACCTTTATTTATAGAGCACAATTATAACAACAGGAGTTGTGGAAGAGCATTGCGTTATGCCCTCCACTGTCAAAAAACAAACATACACTCCTGTGTTTTTGGCAGGAGAGCATGATTTAGGGCATAGCTAAGAAAAAGTAAGAGTGTGAAAGAGAGTGGAAGTGGAAGAGGACATAAATAAGTTATTATTTTGATTAAAAAAAAAGATTGAAGAAAGGAGACATGATGAAGCAAATAAAGAAGAAAGTGAGGGGAGATTGTTGGTAAGAAATCAGTTTGGGAAAAGGATTAAAAAAAGCAAAGAAAGGTAATGGCAGGTATTGGGCATCAAAAGACATCCTGTGTGATTGTATATGGGGGCCAGGATTTGCTTAAAGGATAGTTCACCCAAAAATTACATTTCAAAATGTTCATGTTTGGTAGAATCACAGCCTTAACGTTTACATATTGGCTCCATTTACTTCCATTATAAGTGCCTCACTGTAACACAGATTTTTGCTTTTTTTAAAGAAAAGGCAAGTTGAAAATAATTTTTGTGGTAATCAGCAGTTTTGGGGAGTAGCTAACTACAAGCGACGCTACTACTTAACTACATTTTTCAGTAGCTTGACAGTAGCTCAGCTGCTTTTAAAACAGAGTAGCTTTTCCAGTGGCGAACTACTTTTTCCAGTAAGTAGTGGTGCAGCATGACTAAATGCTACATCATGTTGGTCAGATTATAACTAATAGCTTTCCTTATTGCGTAAAAGCCAAACTTTTACTGGCAAAACGTCCGATGATCTGGCAGCATTTTTTGGTCTGCTGATCAGAATCAGGCAGCGTTGTCTTCTTCTTTTGTAATGGCAGATCACAAACAAAAATAGAGAATTACCACCATCTACTGAGAGCTTATTACAGCTCACTTGGATAAGAAGAGATGGTCTGATGGTTATGTAAAGTGAGCAACCACAGTTTGTTTAACTTTACAAGATTTGAAAGGTAAATTTGAAAATGATAAAAGAACACCATTTTATTCTTCTTAAGTAACAAAGAATGTTTAAGACACTTTGTTCTTAATAGATCATGCAAAAGCATATTTACATTTACTATTATACATAAAATAATTCAAAAAGTTATTATTGCCTTTTGAGGGATTGTTTCTGTTCTAAATATGTATATTTCACTTCTCATCATCTGTTTGTTATTGGGAGCAGTGAGTGAATTATTATTATAATATTTATAAATATACAATATATATTATTATAATAATTACTATCATGCAGAACTATTTGATTTCTCCATTTCTTAGCATTTAATTAACTATTATTTTCATTTCAAATAAATAAAATGATTGGTTAAATAAATAATTTATGGACTATTAATTATGCAACAAACTAGGATGAACATCCGTCCACTTTTTTTTGGACCTGATCAACGCAAAACAAATATTTGTAGAGCAATCTCCTCTGTATGTGACCTGTAAAGCTGGCACTTGCATGTCAATGGCAAAAAAGTCAGAAAATACAATGAGCATGAACCCAGGTGAGGGGAGAAACAAGCCCTGAGTCTTTATTCACATATTATCCACACTAAATATTATGTGACAAGAACAAAAAATGCCAGCCCAAGGAGAGTTTGTCATAAAAATGTTATCTTTAGGGAAGTAGGCTACACCTGACCACAGCAGGATTGAAAAGTGTGAAGTATAGTATTAAAATTATTTTTTTAATGATGTCTGATCTTTTTTCTTTTTTTTTTTTTTTTTTCATATTTTGTATTTTATTGTATGGCCATTATTAACTGTATTAATGTTACTATTCATTAAATGTATTAAATACATGTAATATAATTAATTAATTAAACACATTAAATGTATTTAATTAATACATTAATTAATACATGTCATTAGTGTAAATTTTGTAATTAATATTATTGGTTTGATAGTAACATAAAAAAAATAATATCGCCTCATTAAGTAGCTTAAATGTAGCTAGATACATTTTGAGAGTAATTTGTAGTGTAGCTAACTACTTTTTCAAAAGAGTAGCTTGACTGTAGCTTAACTACTTAAAATTATGAGTAGCTTGTAGCTTGTCAAACTACAGTTTCAAAGTAGCTTCCCCAACACTGGTAATCAGCATTATGCCACAAATGCTGTTGATTGAGCTTAACGTGTATTGAAACCAGAATATTTCTTTAATGAAATTCTAACCTCTGCCCCAAGTGGCCAAAGCGGGAAGTGTTGTTGAAGGTATAGACACGTGTGAGATTCAGTTTCGAGTTAAATGTCCACAGAGTGGCACCAAAAGTGAGTCGTATTTTTAGTTGTAAATTATTTAATACAGTCAACAGGAACGCATATTTTATTAATTATACCCTCTAATGCAAATACTAACCCCAAACCTAACAGTTATTGGACTAAAAATGAAAAATTAGAGCAAAAATCCAACTTCTGGATTGTGCTCACCATTGTTTATTTGAAGGCAATTGCTTTCTAGTTTCCATGGGACAAGAATGCATGCCTTTACAGATGCTAGTGCAATAGCGCAAACAGTTGTGTGAACAATTTCTAATGTGTGCATTGTTGGCAATGCATCAGTGGCCATAAATGCTCTGATCTGTGAAATCACATCGTGGCATTTGCTTTGACGTGCCCTGTGTCCTGAAATTTTGTTAATGCATTAAAGGTGCACAAAGTATTTTTTCCTCATTAAAATGTTATTCCTAAAGAAATGAACTGTAATTTTGAAACATATTCACAAAATTATGAGCACTAACATGAGATGAAGACTTCCGTCATATCAGGATCCCTATAAAAGGGATAATTGTGCATGAAGAGGGTGTGCTAATGGGGTCTGCCATGTTAGGATCACATAACCAGCTGAATACAATTGCTTAATCATAGTAACTGCACTGTTATTGGACACTAACTCAGGGGTGGGGAACGTCAGGCCTCAGGGCCAAATAAGGCCCGCGAGACCATTTTACCCGGCCCACAAGGCCATTTGAGAAATTATTTCAAAAGCAAAAAATGGCCTTGATTCAATTAACCTGAAAAAAATATTCCTTTCAAATAATGTTTAAAAATAATTTTAAATGATAACAACACTAAGGATTGTGTAATAGACAGAACTTTTAGTGTTTTTGGCGTGTGAGCACTTGACGGAATGCATACATTAATTTCAACCCACAATCAGAATTTGCAAGCAATTGCATAGCCCGCAAATAATTTCGTAAATACTCAAATAGGCCTTAATGGAAAAAAAGGTTCCCCACCCCTGCTCTAACTCATTAATTAAATTCATCATGACTGACTCTGAATAATGCATTTCTACAATGGCATCTGTAACTTAAAACTATTGCATTTGATTTATGATGCATCCTCACCCCTAGGAGTCAGTGTATGTCCAAGATTACATAAACACAAAAATTACTGAGTGCAACTTTAATGTGACATTTATGTGGACAGTTATAATTGTCTTCTCTTTTTATCTGGGTTTTTCTTTGTTCAGTAGTGTAAAGTGAAAAATAAAAAACAGAAAAAAAAAATGTCATGCTATTTCCTCTATTTCCTTCCTGATTGTCTTCCCATGGCAGGTTTAAGCAGTAATTGCTATCAGGAGCAGATATCAAAGTAGATATACACATCACAAGCCCAGCAATAGCCCTACACCACACACCAAGACATCAAACAAGGTCATTGCAATCTGAGGGACAATATAACACTCACATAAACACATTGTAGTAGAAAGCAGAAGTGCTTATTGAATGTGTAAGGGGTCTTTGGGGCTCTGCTGTGCAGAGCTGCCTGTGCTTAATCAAGATTTATGCACACAGCCAATACCCAGCCTAGTGGAACCACATAATTTACACCAGGGGTTCTCAACCCCTAAATCGCAGCGGTACCACCCCCCAGTGGGCATTCAAAGGATGCCAGGGGGCGCTGAGAGCAAATTGGTAGCAAGGGGGGCATTAGGTTACAAATGGGCAGGGGTGTAAAGTAATAAATTACAAATACTCACGTTACTGTAATTTTGTTTTCCCCAGGAATTGTACTTTTCAAGTGGTTTTAAAATGTTATACTTTTACTTTTACTTGAGTACATTTTAAGTGCTGTAACTGTACTTTTAATGTGCTATTTTCCCACTGTCTGTGTTGCTACTTCCCTGTTCTGATTTTATTTTTATCTATCAACATGATTGGCCAGGGAGAGTCTTGTGACTCCCGTCAAATCAAATCACACGTAAAAAACTTGAACGGCAGCTGCAGATCTGGTGCCAGCTGTTATGGATGTGGAGGATGCCACAAGCACAGTTCAACACCTGAACATCACAGCTGCACCTGAAAGGGCAGTGAAAAAAGCCAAATGCTTGACTGTGTCATGTGAGTTTCATTTGCTCAAGCCAGATATCAGCATTAATCCTGCCTCAAATTTGAAGAAACTTAGAGGTAAAATTTTATATTTCTGCTTACTAGATTCTGTGTGTCTATAATGTAGGCTGTAAATTATCTTTCTGTCACTGAGATTATTGGGCTGCTGTTAGATGATGTTATCAATAGGGCTAATATAAAACAATCTTGATGTTTATCTGAAGAAAAAAAAAAAAGACAGAGAAGTCCTTGATATCGATGATAAACTTTTGAGTAATTTTCTATACTTAGCCTATGTTCTACATCTAGACCAGGGGTGTTCATTACATCGACCATGATAGCAAGAGCACCACTGGTTGTTTGATCTAGATTAAACAAGAAAAAGATTGACTTATTATTTTCTGACATCTGTAGCTTCGTGCTGTTTAATTGACAGGTGGCTAATGTTTGTGCGCTTTACTTGCGTGTGTGCTCGGAGAGCGCTGATGTGGGTGCGCATAAATGATCAAATACACTTTATAATTCCGCCAATGCCCGTCTTGGTGAGGCATTAATGTAAATGCAGTCGGTTTGGTCTAAAGTGAATGTAAACAGTGTGACAAAAAGTGTATTTGCATCAAAATGCTGGACTTGAAGTGTACATGTAACCGAATTGAGCAGTGTCTAGTAGGCTATATCATATAAAGGATATTAATCAAACAACAATAACAATGAAATGAGGAAAGCACACTATGCTTTTGGCTGAATAACTAGAGTAGCTTTAAAAGTATTCATGTTATAGAATAAACAGTGACATTTTTAATAATGATTATTAAAAGTTAATAATATTATAAATATAATAATATTATAAGTTAGTATGCATTTTTACCACAGTTCATCTGATTCTGAAGTGTAGTGACGCATCTGAAGATTCTGGTTTAGCAATGTCAAAAATGTCACAACCTCTGCTAATGCACCTGTATGGCTCTGTAGGTGGATACGGCTCAATGGACAGAGCAGCACAAGCATAAGCAGGTGTATCCTTACTCACAGACCGGTCTCTAGCTCTTAAACACATAACTCTGATCACTGCAGCACTGCGAGAAACAGTGAGAAGCACGGCGCGAGACGTGGAAAACATTTGAATTCGGCGCAGAATTCTACATGACCACACTTGAATTTACTATAGTAACACTAACTTAAAATAACATAAATAGATTTATTGTGCATATTACCATATCACTAATTCAGCTCTATTAAATTTGTCATTGGCTACTTTAGGGGAGTGAGGGAATATAATAATTTTTTGTTACAACTGTTAAATATTTATATTTTGTATTTATTGTTTTTACATGTGTTTAGAGTAGGCCTACTCTTTATAATTCCCAAAATGCCATAATTAGTTTAATAGAAATCTTGTTACATCTAACCATGATAGTGAAGTAGATCCATGCTTCCATGCACCGACTATGGTCTTGTTACAAATACCACTATTAACAATGATAAAAATAAATGAATACATTTAAATTTGCATAAGGGCAAATTAAATAAATGAAATAGAAATGCGTGAATCATAAAATATAGACCAAGAAAATATAACTGATTTTGATTGCCATCAGAAATTCCAAGAGATGACTTCCAACTCAGTCACCCTGTTAGAATAATTTAGCCACATAAATTAGGTGTTAACTTTTTACTATTTATAGATGTTATATATATCCTTACTGTTATTAATACGAGTAAATTTACATCTACGTCCAACTCAAAATCAATGTTGTAATGTAGAATGAGCATTTCAGTGGGACAGAATATGCAATATTATTGGTCGTTTCACTTATTTTTGAAATATAATAACAATACCTCTTTTATTATTAGTTTATGTCATCGCATTTTCATTTTATAGGCCCCAGATTTAGCCCTCCATCTGCTTGAATTTAAGAAATGCAAGGTTTGGTCTCACATTCATGACGTGTAAGCCTGCTGAATTTATTAGCAGAAATTAACACAGCTGGGGGTAAGGGAATGAAGTAGGGGTGCGTTCATCAAAAAAAGTTTGAAAACCACTGATTTACACAAAGAAACAGAAAACATATACCTGATACCTATTACATGAATTTCTCTTCATTTCATGTTTCTCTTCTAGCTGCTGTATTACTGCATAATACTGTGCCATAATTGCACCTAATGGAATTGCTAAAATAACTACCACTTAGAATCTCCTTATTATATACATTTTGTCTAAATTATATTTATGTTGCTCGTTTTATGTGTCACAGCAGTTTCCAGCTGAAATCAACACTAAAGGCGCTACAACAATAATGACTTTTATTCCCTTTCTGAGAATTATCAGGCATAATATCATGCTTTTAAAGACACTATAGTTTAGGTTTAGGCTTAAGGCTTAGGGTAGGGAAGTCAGTTTTGTTGATTTAAAACTCAATAGATCATAAACCTTAAGAACCGTATCTGTTTTGGAGAACATTTTACTTGCTTTTAGTGCCACACATTTCAGAACTGCAGTGATATGTGTAAGGAGCCACATATAGTAATATAATTTTCCAAAAGCTTTAACATGTAGCACATGCTTTTTAATCTCTTTATGTTGGTGCTTCATACACACAAAAAGATTAAAATAGCCTAATATGAGAAAAGAAAAAAAAATATTTACATTTGAAAACAAAAGAGTAATCAAATCTGTCAGATTCACATGATGAAATAGTAAAAGCCACCTCGTTTTTTTCTCTTTCTCTCTGTTATTTTTTTCACTTGATCCATCTTTGTTCCTGTTTATATTCCACTGTCCCCCACTCATATTCCTCCACCACTTACACAGCCACTCCTACTTGCCCATGATCCCACCCACTTTCTATGTCTCGGCCTCTCTATAGACACACACACACATCTGTGCCGTATTCAGAATTATCCTAATCTATTGCTGTCTTTAGGTAATCGAGAATCGAGATAGTGCCAGTGTGTGTGTGTGTGTGTGTGTGTGCGTGTGTGTTTGAAATGGAAAGTAATGCCGGAGACTGTCAAATAAAGATTGTCAGAGAAAAATGTAAAGTAAATGCAAATACAGAATAGGGCATGTTAGAGGATAAATATGCAAAAGATTTGTATATGAGTAAGAGTTACTGAAAGAGAAAGAGGGGGTGCAGTGTCTTTCTGTCTCAATGACTTTATCTCCCTGATGACGATCCCATAATAAGCTCATTTAACATGTAACAATTTCTATGATTTCTCTTTCTCTACAGATCCTTTCCTCACATATGTCCTCTGGGATAAACCCCCACCCCCATCTCTTTGTCACACATTTGCATTTCTCAATCACTTTATGCGGTCTACAGCAGGCAAATTAATGCAGTCTTGCTCCACTTTTATGGCTTGAATATAACAAGACAAATATATGGCCTTTTGTGCAGCTCGTTAGGTTCAGCTCTTCTTATTAAGAACCATTTTCGCTGTATAAAGCTATATGTTATACAATATCTTGATATCTTGATGTTCTTTGGCCTATTGGTTTTGGTTCTTCAAAGCACCAGAACATAGATGTAATCTTTTCTATTTAATTGTGTTTATGTTTTATTCCTTTACTGTATAAGATAGTACAGACAGAAAAGTTCTAAGGGTGTGAAAGACCATAGGAGTGAGACCAGACTCATCACATTGTGAAGTGAGCAACAGCAGATCTAAAGTTTCAAAGCTGGAATCGATAACTGGTGACCAAAATTCAATTCACTGCAACCTAGTGGCCTAGGCTGGAAGTGTGAACATATGGGCACATGTAAGTTCCAGTTTTCTGACTGAAATTTCCACAGAGTGGCACCATACACCCAAACCTCAACCCTAAACCTTAATGTCAGTGGAGTAAAATTTATCCTAAGCATAATTTATACTTACTGGCCGAACAGGCTTCGCTTAGTTTGCCTAAAAATGACGATGAAACGCAGTGACGTTATTGTTCTGCCAATGTGTTCGTTTTGTGATATTTCTCCTGTTTGCATTAATCTGGTCGAAGAGTGTTGTTGATTGGTTAAAACTAATCGTGGGTGTGGTTTCAACATGTCAATTTTTATTTGCAATCTCAAATGGCTGAGGAGTTGTTACCTAGGTTACTGTCATAAAGTGTCATCTGCCAGAAAGTTTAAAGCCTTCCACGATGTCACTCTCAGCTAGTTAATTTTTTTTTATTATATTGCACGTAGTATAAACGGCAGCTTCGTTCGATATTCAGTTTTAAGAGTAAATGTGTGAAAAGGGGAGGGTAATACTTATGTAGGTTGATAAGATTTTAAGTCCTCACTGTGCATGGATTAGGTCTCACAATGGAAGGGTTTGGATAAGTCTGGATAGCTTTTAATAATGAATACTTTTTGTCTTGTTATATGATAAGTACTGTAATGGAAGAGCTTTACTAGACACTCGACCCTCATTAATGGTGAAGAGCATTTAGAGGGGAAAAAAATCCTCCACTATGAATAACTATAGATGCACAAAGATGCCATTGAACTGATTGGTTATTTGGACATTTGTGACTTTTAATTTGCACCACAGAGCAATTTTCTGTTGTAATTTAGACGTCTTTATGACTTACTATATACTCAGAGCACACATGCACACAAACACACACACACACAGTCTTACTGAAACAGTTTCTGAGGCATGTAACGGTATGAGTGAAAATGGAATTCGCACATGAATAGAACAAGGAGCAGGTGATGTTTTCACTCCTTGGAACAATGACCAGCATGTTCCTATCACAATGACAATGGAACAATGTCGCAGTAACAAGGTTGGAATGTTCAGGGCAAATGGAGGAGTCAGGAGGCGGCAGAACAGTCAATGTGAGTATCTTAGTACCCAAATATATACACAAACAATGTCCATGAGAGTACACCTTAACAGTTGCAGACACACGCAGCAAACTCTCTCTGCTGTCTCTCTCTGCTTACTGATGTGACCATCGACCTTTTCAGGTCTCCCTCCGCCATCACTATAAGAAGAGACAGGTGTTAGAGACAATGACAGCCCAGGTGACGAGCCTTAGGCTCACCCTCTCCCACAGACAAATACACGACCATGCCCCCATCCCCACAGTTGCTTTGATAATGACAACGGATTGTAACATGACTGGAATCCATGTCTCTGTCATAGACATGTAAAATCCATAATTTTTGTCCCTTGAGGAGAGTACCAGCAGATGCTAAAATTGATTCCATTGTCCCAGGTATTTGTTTGATTATGGTGGTTTGATATACTGTACAGTACATGCACATGAACTTTTGGTAGAGTATTGAGTCTACAGTAAGTATTGGATTCCCTTTTACAAAAAAGTTCATCAGATGGTAAAACTATGGTACTCTGATGTATATCTTTGTACTAAATGATAACCATTTTCATATACCATGCTATTTGCATGGTTCTCATAGGTGCCCGAATAAAACCACAATCAATGCCACATTTTTCCATTGTATATGTCTAAAAAAGCATGGTAATTACACGGTACAGTGAAGACATAAGATTGTAATACCATATTCCCATGTGATCCTATTAGAAGATAATACCATGGTACATCTATGTATAGTATGCATGATTGCCATACATTATTAATATACCATGGTATTTACATGTTTCTCCAAACTACTTAAATAATACTACAAAAATGCTCCAATATTACCATGGTATATGTCTAAAAAGCATGGGAATACTATGGCACTTTTTATCACAAGAGCCAGAGCCCAGGTGGCCAGGATATTTAACTAAATGGACCTAACAGCTATATAGAGCCTTATCCTCTCTTGTTCTCTTTTTCTATTTCTTAGCTAATGTATTAGTGGTTTTGTCTAGAGCCCAGATTAATGGAGTGCAAGGCTAAAGGGACTGAATGATAGGGGCCAAATGGCAGGTTTAAAACAGAGGATCCAGTTAATCCTCATTCAAATACACAAATACTCACACACACCAGAGCTCAACTCTACTATTCCCCCGACATACACCACACAACATGTCAATGTAAGCTCTTTCTCCTCTTTGATTTGCACTCAGGGCCCTTCGCTGAAATTATTATTGTACTGTTTGAAAAGCAAGTAACATTTTGCAATTCTTTTCCACAAATTTCTGTAATTGATTTGGCCCGAACCACTTTACGGTCAGATGCCACTGAAACTTTGTTTTGTTGACAAGTGCCTTTGGTGTTCTATCTATTTTTTTTTATTGTATTTTCTTTGTAAACTTACAAAATTTAAGATCAAAGTTTTAAAACATCCTCAATTGATTTACTTTATTATTGATAGAATGTATAGAGCTACATTATATTGCCACATGTACATTTTATTGCAAAGCCAGAGAATGATGGACTCCCCCAGCTGAGTCTGGTTCATAAAGATTTTACTCTCCACTAATTACATCCTATGGAGTTTTTTTTATTATTATTATTTTCTATGCCACAAATGGCCTTTGGCTTGCTTACTGGGGGGTTAAAGGGATAGTTCATCCAAAAATGAAAATTCTCTCATTATACACAACCTCATGCCATCACACAATCACCATGAGGGTGAGTAAATTATAGATAATTTTCATTTTTGATTTTCTGTAAAATAGTTTTTGGGGACTTTAAAATGCCAGGGAATTAAACATTTGATGCTGCAGCATTCCTATTGGAGAACTCAGATGTAATTTTTGCTTTTTATGATTGCTTATTAAGTAGTGGGTATATGCAAGGTTTCCAGCAACTAAAATATTGAAGTATCTCTATTGCATCACTTAATACATGTAAATAAACATCACATGACATAAATATTATGTAAATAAACAATTATCTAGTCTGACTGAAAGTTACAACCATTTATCTTTGAATGATAATTAAACAACATATATCAAAGCATAATAAAAAATATAAACACAAGCTTAATTAACATGATTAATTATTGCATACAAAACATTAAAAATAATTTTTACTGTACATTTTGGTCTGTCCTTACCCAAAACCAATTGGTTAGCTTCAGAAGATATTGATTAAATTGGTATGTGGTTGAGTAAAATTTAAACTTTTTGTTTTATTCTATATAGTTCTGACAACATTTTTCCCAAATTCCCAAGCCATTTCCCAGATCATCACCAATCCTCCACCCAATTTCACAGTGGGTGCAAGACACTGTTGCTTGAAAGCCTCCCCAGGTTTCTACCTAACCATTAGATGACCAGGTGCAGGATCGGTGGAATCGGACCAATCGTAGCACATTCTATCTTCAACCAATCATGTTTCGTTTTAATATCAGAGCATGACCAGAGTCACAGTGCTCTCATGAGCATGGATTCAAGCATATACAGATATGCTCCAAGACTGCAAACTTTTAAAGATATAGACGCCATCAGAGTAATACTGTGATTTAAGGTTTGTATTATTTTCTCTCAGTTATAAACATATGTAATGTCTTGTTAAATTTCGACAGCTGAAAATTGCCCATTTGTAGAGTGTCCTGATCATTAGCTTTATAACTAACCTAGCTGACTGTATGATTCTGCTAATTTGTTTGTTTTTCTATTCTCCCCTTTTTTCCGCAATGTGGAATGCCCAGTTCCCAATGCGCTCTAAGTCCTCGTGGTGGCGTAGTGACTCTCAGTTGCCTCCGTGACTGAGACCACCAATCCAAGCATTTTATCACGTGGCTTGTTGAGCGTATTACTGCGGAGACTTAGCGCATGTGGAGGCCCACGCAATTCTCCATGTACAACTTTCATGTTAACCAAGTTTCATTACTGAAACTCCTAGCAACATAATGGAAAATGTATGTATGTGTCATCAAAACCTTTACTCTTAATGTAACATGGCAGATCAAAAAGATACATTACTAGACACTACAAAATATCAGTAATACAGATAGTGCCTTCATAGGACATGAATCATATTAGATGGTCTTAGGAGCACAAACCATATTAATACCCTATATTACAACGTGTACAAGATCTGCTATGCCAATAATTTGGTTTCACATTATGCTAATATCTTTTAAAACATGTAATATGAGACTGTTTCTTTTTCTATTATGTCAGATTTATTTGAAGTTACAATATCATGTCTTCAAATGAAAGTGCAATGCAAAATTTAAATAAACCATAACATTGTCTTTGGGTTGACTTACTTAAAAATTAACATTCTGTCATTTACTCACCCTCATGTTTTTTTTAAAACCTGTACTATTTAGTTTCTTCTGTTGAATATGAGAATACATTGTATAATGTAGATGCTGCTAATGAGGCTGAAATGAAAGTGAGGCTGTCAGTCCCTACCATAGTTCCTGACATTTCCTTTTGAGTTACTTCCACAGAAGATTCTCAGTCGTTTGGGTTTGGAAAAACATGACTAAGAGTTTTAATGATGACTCATCTCATTTCACAAAATGTTTTTTGTCATTTAGTTGACAAATCTTCTATTGAGGTCTATCAAGGCATTTTTAAGTAAATAGGTTTTAAAGGCTGTCTGTTTTGTTTTTTTAACACTTTAAAGCAAATCAGATAATTTGTTAATAACTTGTTAATTGAATTTATGGTTACAAATAACAGGTTGTCAAGCATTTAACTACAAGACAATACATTTGAATGTATTTACACACACAAACACCGCAATTGAACATTGCAACTGGAGTGTTTGCATTTTGTCTGGGACGGATACACCTAGTCAGGGTAAGAACATTCTCCCCAAATGATTGGAAATAATAACAGTTACAAGTTAAAAGCAAGTCCATTACTGTATAGAATAGAACATGTTAAACAAACAAGATTGGGGCCACGGAGCTTTGTGATTTCTTGCCACGAGTAGCACAAAAGTCCCACAACTGTTTCCATCTTTTTGTGACTTTGCAACGCTTTTAATATTTAATTTATTTAATCTATTATTATTATTATTATTATTATTATTATTATTATTGTTGTCCTACTTTATCTCACAGCCCATATACTTCCTGAGTAAATAAACTAAACATGCTATTGGCTATTGAAAATTTAACATTTTAATTTAATTCTACTCAAATGTATGACATGACTTGAAATAAGATTTGTTAATTTTGCTGAATGAGACTCAATGATCCAAGTCAGTAAAATTATCTGATCTTCCCATCACTACAGGACACTCTACAAATGGGCAATTTTCTGCTGTCGACATTTAACAAGACACTACATGTGTTTATAACTTAGAGTAAATGATACAAACCTTAAGTCACAGTATTCCTCTGATGGTGTCCGTTTCTTAAAAGTTTGCTTTTTGGAGCTTATTTTTAAGTGCTTGATTCCATGCTCATGAGAGTGCTGTGACTCTGGTCCTGCCCTGATAGTAAAACAAACTCCTATTTGTGGATTGCCCGCAGCTCTCGTACAAGAAATGTTTCATAATTCACAAATGTGAGCTGCCATCCACAAAAGCACAGCAAGGGATCCACAAATAAATGCACACAATCCACAAATGAAGGCTGGACAGTATTGTGAGTTAAAAAAATATATTTGTAAAAATGTATTTGCACATCTCATTTTATTTATTTGTGAATTTACTTTATATTTGTGAAAATCCTAACACATATTTGTAAAACTAATTTTTTTTTTTTTTTTTGTGTGTATTCATTTATTTTTCCTGAAACTCTTTCCATTTGTCTCTGAATTAGAAACCATTTAAGATTTTTAATACTTTTTATGACCTTAAATTTTGGAAAACTTTTGGAAAAATTTTAGACATTTAAAACTTTAAGGATCCACGGGATCCTTGATATATACACACACACACACACACACACACACACACGCACATATATACATACATACACATATATACAAACTACACATTTACACAAACTCACTCTGAAAACAACAAAATGTTAATGAATTCAATGAAACCCCAATGAAGTAATACCAAGTATTTCAATGTCACAATGTCATATCAATTGTTCAACTACTAAATGTTGTCCTTTCACCAGATCACTCTAAATTGGTCCACCTATAGTATTACAGATGTAATTCAATTTCAATTGAATTGAAGTCACTTTTCAGCTCAAGAGAAGAGTTGAGAATGTATTTCATTTCGATCCCACCAGTTGTGGAACACTAGTTAATTGAAGTTTCTTGTCTTATCCAATACAAAAAAATCCAAGGAATCGATTTGGGCAGCTCGCCAGTCCAAACCCCACTCAATAAAGTAAGAAGAGCTGGGACAATCTACAATCCAGGAACATACCAACACAGCAGAACATCCGCATCCAGACGAAAATATCAAACTGCAACCATGAACATGGAGAATAAGACAACAGAAAGGAGAAAAAAAAAAAGATTTTGTTTACAAAAATACACAGCATTTACAATATTCATCAGGTTTCAATAACAATCAAGGATAAATTGCACCTCTATATATCACATTGCTTCAGTTTCTTTGGATATATTTTTTAAATAATACATATTTTACACACACTTTTGTGTAATTGTTTTCAATTTTAGAAAGCAAATGACATGTTAACTCTGCACTGCACATGGCTGACCACATGGTTAGCATAACTAGCAAAATTGTACCATCTTTCCACCATTTTAACTTCTTTCTTTCCACCAAAGTCAAAACACAGAAATATTACAGTGATACATCAATAAACATCAATTATTTTCAAATTACACACGTTGTGTCCTTTAATCATATTTAGCAATTAATTACTTATTTCTCACATACATCAGAAGGACTAGTTTTGGGGAATATCAGTTGTTCATTTGTTGGTAAGTTGTCTCTTTTTGGTGTGCTTCCCTTCTCTTATTCCTTTCACAGAAATAAACTCAGCAAAAAATGAAATGTCTCTTTTTCAGGACACTGTATTTTAAAGATAATTTTGTAAAAAAAAACAAATAACATTGCAGATCTTTATTGTAAAGGATTTAAATTATGTTTTTCATGCTAGCTAAATGAACAATAAACTTTTGATGAACATGCACCCGTGGAACAGTCGTTAAGACACTAACAGTTTACAGACGGTAGGCAATTAAGGTCACAGTTATAAAAACTTAGGGCACTAAAGAGACCTTTCTTCTGACTCTGAAAAACACCAATAAAAAGATGTCAAGGGTCCCTGCTCATCTGCGTCAATGTGTCTTAGGTATGTTGTATGGAGGCATGAGGACTGCAGATGTGGCCAGGGCAATAAATTGCAATGTCCGTACTTTGAGACACCTAAGACAGCGCTACAGGGAGACAGGAACGATAACTGATCATACTCGCAGTGGCAGACCATGTGCAACAACACCTGCACAGGATCGGTAGATCCGAATATCACACCTGCGGGACGGGTACAGAATGGAAACAACAACTGCCAGAGTTGCACCTGGAACGCACAATCCCTCCATCAGTGCTCAGACTGTCCGCAATAGGC